>BQMF02000821.1:0-89353 GCA_027922465.2 Turritopsis dohrnii | reverse complement strand
AGATTCATGTCACTAGGTAACATGTAAATACCTTGTCCAACAGAATAATCAACTTTGCTTGAAGCGTAATTTAAAGTATCTTGATAACGTTTAATGTCATCTTGAATATCAACTCTGCGGTTAACAATGTCTTCAAAGTTGTTCATAAAAACTCTTTGAGCTGTCAAAGCGCTTGAATTATTACCTAAAATAGAAGAACGAGCTGAGGCTTGCAACTAAGAACAAGATAAGCATATGCTCTAACACTCTCTGAAATTTTTACAAGACCTGTTTTTGTAAAGCCTTTAGATTTTTCTATAATCCATCGTGTCATGGAGTCGTCTGTGAAATAACTCAGACCTGGCGTTGGATAGTCTCTACGTCTTTTTTGATACGAGCTGTAAAAATATTGCCCTTTGTATTTTTTAGGATCAGAATCGACACCATATTCACTACAGATTTTTAAAAACTCTTCTTTGTTATAAGGATTATCGTATTGGTTGAAACTATCTTCAAAAGGTAGAGGTGTCTGCAGACGCTTAATGATTCGTCTAATATGATAATAGACGTGAAAACGATATACTGCTCTAATCATAGGAGTAGAGCGACCTTCTTTCAGATGTTCAGAACTGACCCACAAGCACTTGAAGCACACCAAGTGACAAAATTGAGTTGGGTTTGCCATAATTTAAACGGTTGTTCCTGCCAAATTTTCATACGTTGATCATTTTCATCCATTTCGTAATTAGTAAAATATTTGGAAAAGTTGCGGGGAAAGAACCGCTCTCAGAGACAATAATTGTTTGTTTGTATAAATCTTTAGCATTCAATATCTGAAGGTATTGTCCTCCATTTGGCTTATAAAGCGCATTGGGACATATTTAAAAATATCCTCCATTATTATTATTATTTAAAATATATCTCTATTTTAATACAAGAAAATGTATATCACGGTAAATATCGTAAGGAGAAAAGACCATATATCTATCTTACCCCATTCAAAACTTGGATGGCTCAAAAGAAATTGCATTGGTTGATATGTTTGCAGACAATGTTACGTATGAAATAACCACAGACCTAACACTGAAACTGTCTGCTGATGGGAAAGCTAAAAAGTTGGTACCTCAAGGAACATTCACGAGCAGGGAATTGAATGCCTTTTTAGCAGGTGCCTTTTTAGAGGGTGAGGAATTACATCATTAGCAAAGACCCTCAATAATCAAAACAAATAAGCTCGCTAACGTAACCAAAATTAATTTGCATCTCTCTGAACTCGACAACACTCAAAATCTTGAGAATGGAAAGCTAAGTGATATTTTACTAACCTATCACAGGCTGAATATAGTGACTTCACACATGTTGAGCCTAAAAACCCTCAGTACAAAAAATTAAAAAATGGTGTATTTCAGTCTCTCACGTTGAAACTCACAGATCAGCATGGCAATATGCTAAAAGAAGACCTAGGAAGAACCGTTGTTTTGCACATCCGCTAAACGAGATAAAAAGTAATAATTAATTATATATCATAATTAATAATGGAGTATGGAAAGAGGTTAAATCCAGAACGTTCACTTAGAACTGCCCGCGGTGTAAAAGGTTCTCGTCAAAAAGTAATTGTCACACACAATCCGAGTGAGATCGATCAAAATCAGCTATTATTGGTTAGGTTTCCAAATTTAGGAAGTGATGATGTCATTATCCCAGGAACAACGAATCTAAGTTTTGATATTGAACTCGAGTCGAAGCTGACACGAAAAGAACATTGGTCAGTAACATTGGAAGAGCTATCGTTAAAAAGTTGGCTGTCAAGTTCGAAGGTAACGAGATATTGAGTATCGATGACTTTGATCTTTTGGGTGTTACAGAGATTTATGGTTAACCAAGTTTGAAAAGAGAAACGCGATAAGACAGGGTATCATCATCGATGATGGGTGTACAGAGAATTGTATGAAATTGAGGATTGGTGCTTCAGATAAAGACATGATGCAGAAGACAAAGCCATTGCTGACACCTATAAAAACAAGTTTGTCATTCCACTCGACTTTGAGATGCTAGATAGTACTATCCCATATTATCAAGCGGGTTTAGGGAATAGGTTTGCTACGAGATCACATTTAACGATTATAACCGAGTTATTTATTCTGACCCTCCAACTTCTGCCGCAGGTCAAAGAAAAAACCCAGACGGTAAATACAAAATATCAACATCTCACTTGAATATGAGCTTGTGACACAACCCACGTTGGCTAGACAAATCGCTTCTGAATATCAAAACATGGCTTTGCTCTATGATAGGATTTTGCGGCACAGACAAATTAGAGTAAACAAGTCAGACACACGTGGAATTGGTCATTCAACACACCTGCCAAATCTTTGAAGGGTATTTTAGTTCTATTTGAAGAAAAAAATCCTACAAACGAGAAACCTGTAAATTCTACAATCCAAAGATCAAAAAGGTATCTGTCATCGTCGAGGGTAAGCCTAACCAACTTTTTGCTCAAGGGATGCAGCCGTTTGAACAATACAATGAGATTTGCAAGTATTTTGCTGAAGGAAAACCAAAAGATAATAGCGTCGGCGAAAACCGAAAGCGCTTGGGATTACATGATGTAAAAGTCTCTGATTACTTGACAAACAAGTATGCTCTATGGTTAGATTTCAGAACAATTGATGAGAATGCTTGCATGGGACGGTCGAAGGATTGAAAATGCGAGTGAAGGCATCACTTTACAGATTGAAAAGACCGCTGAAACTGCAGGAAACTTAAACGCATATATATCTAATCATGGATGCTCAATTAAACATACAAAACGGTCAATTTATGTCTGCATTATATTAGTAAAATGAACACACTTTATATGAAAGAACCTCACACAGCATTATTCGTCGGACCAACATCGTGCGGCAAAACGGATCGTGTTGTAAAATTATTAGAAAATGAATATCTCAATCACTTTGATTACATCGTGATTATATGTCCAACTTGAGGTGGAATCAAACATACAGAGATCGGAAGTGGTTTTGGACTGACAACTATGTGATTTTAATTGAACCGCAAGGTCGCTTGTATGAATGGATTAAGGAAATGACCACTAATTGTGCTGGATATAAAACCTTATTCCTCATTGACGACATAATCGCTGATGAGGAATTGGACAAAAAGAGACAGCCTTTGCTCGAGTTGGCAATTAGTGGTCGCCATCGAAATCATTCGCTATGGTTACTTACACAATCATACACGGCTATACCTAAAAATTTACGACGGCAAGCTAAAATGTTATATGTGTGGTATCCAAAAGATAGAAACGATCTAGCCGCCATTCATGAAGAGAACGATGTCATTGATTCGCGAGAAGAATTGAAAAATGTCAAGGAAAAACTGAAAGGAGGGAAACACACATGCCTAGTCATGAGAATGGAACACCCAAGAACGCACGTGATTTGTTAAACAGGTTGATATATTTGTTACATGACTCTTGTAACAAAAACTATAAGACTGTTATAAGACTCCTATAAGACTACTGTAAGAGAATAATTTACGTCTCAATACAGGATCTAGAATTTTACCAATATGTTTAATCCTCGATTCAAAGCGTACTCTGTCAACAGCAGCCTCTATCCAGTTACTTCTACGAGATTCACAAGCAGAGATATAATGGACCATTACTTTATCATTAAAAGTAACCCTTTTTGTATCTTGATGGGAAAATATAATATCATCATCTGAGGATTCATCATCGAACATAATTGTTTAAGTAAACAATGTTTATTTATTTAACAATGTTTATTTATTTAACAATGTTAGAATATATCAACTTTATATTATTAAACATCATCATCCTCTTATAATTATTTTAGTCTAAATAATTATAAGAGGATAGCAAACTCTATACAGCAAATTTCAACAAAATTATAAGAAGATAGCAAACTCTTATACAGCAAAATTATAAGAGGATAGCAAACTCTTATACAGCAAATTTCAACAAAATTATAAGAAGATAGCAAACTCTTATACAGCAAATTTCAACCAAAATTATAAGAAGATAGCAAACTCTTATACAGCAAATTTCAACAAAATTATAAGAAAATTATAACAAAACACAACAAAATGATAGAATATGTCAACTTTATATTATTAAGCATACTGCTGATCTCGCTATTTTACTTTTATTTTGTGTTAAAAAAATACCTCTCTCTAATAAAAATGGCAGAAACAGCGATCGATAATTTAATCAACCAGAGTTATGATGTTCCGGGTGAATTTCCACCATCTGAAGGTAAAAGACAAAAACTGCTAGAGTGTGTCTTAACTGGAAATAGCAAGCTATACTTAGGGAAAATGTACACGGAAGAGCAAATTAACAAACTCAAAGATGGAGATGTAGAAAAACTTTTTAGTATCTATGAAGCTAAACTATCAGGTCAAATGGTAAAATCCTTGGGGAAATCACTGATACGTATTTATTCCATGGGGGCTTGTACAACGTTAGGAATAAACAATCAAGATGCGTTGAGTAATGACCTGGAAACTGACCCCTTCTTAAACTCTGCCCTTCAAAGATTTACATGTGACTTATATTATAAATTCGGCTCATTATTAGCACCACTCAGTGTTGGACTTATTACCGGGAGGCATTATATCAATGAAAGGAATTTAAATAAATCCGATGATAATATAAATACAGTAGTAGATAATAAAATGTCAGAAGAACAGACTCCCATTCAAGTGACAACGAAGAACCCAAAAAAGGTTGAAGCGGGTAAGAGTTGGCGGAATACAACCGTAAAAAAACGAGAACAATTAAAACAAGTGAATAAGCTCGATGACTCTCTCACCAAACCAAATGAACAACAACCTATGAACTACACCTATGGTGTAGGTGGAATAATAGCTCTCGGTTTAGTTGGTGGATTTGCTTATTTTATGTATAAAAAGAAAGAGCAAATATTACCCCGTGGATCACCATCCACCCCACTTCCACAAAAATCTAAAATACCAGTGAAAATCAATAAACATGAAATGGAATAAAAAGAAAAAAAATGTATATATAACAAACATGGACAAGAAAAGTATTATCAACGATTTATATCATGCATCAGTCGTCTGCGTTTTCGCTATCGGCTACTCTATGCTAGGAAAAAAGGTGTTAAAAATGACACCTCCCTCTATTCAAAAGTTCGACTTGGAAGATACGGGAAAACTAGTTGCCATTATCGCCGCTAGTGAAGTGACAAAGGACTACTTAATCAAACAAAAGATTTTACCTGAAAATATCAATATCTAAATATGGCTTCTATCGCAATGATGTTGGGTGGAGCTTTGGCTAACGCTTTGGCTTTCACAGGATCAAGCTATCTGTTTTCAAGTTTATCCAAAGACAGAATCGATAAGGAAAGAAAACGTCATGATTTGGCCATAGAAAAATTACAAAAAGCACAGATTGAATGGCAGCAAAAACGACAGGAAAGGATCGATTTTATCAATAAGCAGCTCATGCTCGAAAAGAAGGCTGATTCAAAATTCGTAGAACTAAATGATGCAATGAGAGAGTACAATAGTGTATTTAGTAATCATCTTGAACCGCTACCACGAGAGCCTGTATTGAGCGACTTTTATACACCGAGTCATGATCAACATGAAAGAGAGTTGGCTTTTATAGCTCTGAGTATGCTCGGTATTGGTGGAATTGTGTGGTATTTTGAAAGATGAAGACCATCAACAAAAATTATGTTACACGATACATGTAACATATACACTTTCAGATGGTTATCGTCTAGTCACGAGGTACGTATAGATAATCCATCCAACCCCTACAATCAGAGCCCATAAATTTTGACTCAACCAACCTACAACTTCTTTTGCTCTAGTGAGTATCCATGATACGATAGACCCAATTATTCCTGGTAAAGCCTCTGCCGCTTTAGATGCTAATCTACCTAGAAGTGATGCTAACGCTTTTAGTTTATTTTTTATCCATTCCTTTGCATCGTCCTTTTTATCACCACCTTTGTCAGGATTTTGCGAAGAGTTTCCAGCTGCTGATGGTAACAAAGCTTCCACAAGAACACCGATAGCCATACCAAACGCTGTCAGAATGCTAACGATTGTGATACCTTGTTCACGGAATAGTGTTCGTATCCTTTCACCTAATGGGGTATCTTTGTCGAGGACTTTAGCAATGGTTTCTTTGATGCTCGTAACTTGACTGTTTAATTTACCTTTGAGAATATCAATGTTCTCTTTCCTAGCTTTCAACTCTTCATGTAATCCCTCCACTCTCTCTTCAACCTCTTTTCGTTGTTCATCTGTGTATGTTGCATCATTTTCCATCTCTTCCAACTTGTTTTTCTCTCGATCGATATGCTGTTCTATTCGAACCTTTTTCGCAACCTCTTCCTGAAGACCTCCTCGTATGTTTCTCAGTGCTTTATCCAATCCTAACAACTCTCGCACAGGATATTCAAATAGATCACCGGTCTGAGTTGTTTCATGATCGACCGATTGTTGTCTTATTAATGAAATTAGATCTTCCGTACTATTTGCAATGTTCCTCGTAATCTCCTCAAGCTCTACATCACTCGATTTTGTGATTTTAGATGTCGAGGGAAGCTCTTCTTGTATTTTGTTAAGTGCAACTGCTTGTCGTGCTGTTATTTTACCAATAGGTATATCAAACCCTAATTTACGTAACCCCTCCTTACGCAATATATCAGCTATAGTACCGGTAGCCCTTAGTCTTCCATTGTTTGTCAATGGTTTGCTACTGTCTTTGTAGTATAATTCACCATCTCTGATTTCAAACAGATCGGTATATAACACCTCAGGTTTTTGTTGCAATCGTTCAGATAATCTTTTGTATATATCACCAACAAAATTTTTCAAAAGTTCAATTTTCTGATCTCCACCACCAAATGAGGTTTTACCCGTCACTCCGCGTGTATCTATTTGTTCACCACCCGAAGTTGGTATGAGAGGAAACGTCTCATCGGTTGTTTCATCTGTCGTCATACCATGTTCTCCAAAGGGGTCAATATCAATGTCTGCCATTTTATTTATTTATTTAGAGGATAATTTATTATTAATTATGTTATAACAAACCTCTAAATATGAATGTTAAAATTTATCCAAAACTACCCACTGCTCCTGAGGATTTGAATGAGCAGGAAAAGTTTAACGCAAGCGTAATAAATTCAGAATTTGAAGAGTTGATAAAACTGAAGGACAAGTTTAGCATCAAGCTCAAGAGATACAACAAGGCGATAGAACGATCGATGCTACTAAATGCTAGCTCAAGCGCTATAACCATCGGCTCTGGCATCGGTTCAATTGCAACAGGGGCTATTATTATCGGAATACCTATTTCTGCAGGATTAGGTGGTGTAGCCTTAGCCGGCTCTATCTGTACCGGACTTACCACAGCTGTCATCAAAAGATATCAAAAGAAAGTAGAAAAAGTGATAAAATTATATGATATTGTTACATCCTCAATTTCTGTCTTCGAAACAAGTATCTCACAGGCATTGAATGATGGGAGGATCAATTACAAAGAATTCCAGGTTTTGCAGGGAACATATTACAAAGCTTTAGAAGGACTCAGTTCTACAGATAGAAAGATGGAGACTGAAACCCAAAATCAATTTCAAAAAAGTTTGATGGTAGAACTTCAAAACCTGAAAAAATCCATAACCGAAAATGGTTACTAGGATGTGTGGTTATGTGTTCCTCAATTTGAAAAGTGATAAATGAAACTGATATAAAGAAATATGATCACAAGTATATATAGACAATGGAATTCCCAACAGTTGCAACATTTGAACAAAACATGGAACAAATTACTCCAATCACAAAGTGGAGAGAGCTAACTGAAAACGTGATTTATCATGTTAAATCTGTGGTTGAGATAGACACACCTGCATCTGAATTTGGTTCTGGAAAAGCTATGTATGCAGAGGTCCAAGACAGAACAGGAAATTTACATAAGACATGGTTGCCTGCATAACTTTGCGTTGAGTTGAAGGATTATGGTTGGAATTCTAGAGAAGCCTTTGTCAGACCGAAGGGGCTCAAACAATCTGAAAAGAATCCTGAAAGACAATTCTTTGATTATGACATTATGTGGCGCTAGATAAAATCTCGTCGACTCATCTTTACTTGTTTCTAGTAAAGATACTTTTGTACGATTCACCAACCTTGCACATAATCAGGAGGTAGCTCTGTATCTTCAGGTATTAATATCAGCTCTTCTTTCACAAAAGCTCGTTCAGGTCCATCTTGAAGGTAATATAGTACACGGTTACCTGGTTGATCTATTACCTTACTCAATCTATATGTCCTCTTTGACCATATGCTATCTGTTGCTCTTTTTCGATGGTCATCGTGCTCTTCACCCGGTTGCAATAGATATCTATACAAACCATCTTGAGGTAGCTCTACTTCAGGTGGATAGCTCTCTCGTTTAGCGAGAGGCACCTCTTTCAATTTGATGGCATCTTTCGGTTTCATATCGATCATCCGAGTCTTCGTATCGTTTAATCTATCCACAAGTTTATACAAATATTTGACCCACGTAGATGATACCTTTTCCAAATCGTTCAGTTCTTGAGCATCTTGTATTTTGAATAAATTTTCGGCAAGTATCTTGTTCAATGACTCGACAAACGCTGTATGGGTATGTTTATATTTAGTAGTTACTCTTTTAATTTCGACGTTATTCTTCTCCAACAGCTTTGTCACATCGGCTTTGAATTCTGAACCGTTATCACATTGAAATACTTTTGGATAGTTTAAGGGTCCAACTCTATAGATATCTCTTATCATATCGGCAACCTCTTTGGCTTTCTTAGTCTTCAAAGGTCGGGCTACTTTGTAACGTGAAGCAACATCGATAGCGGATAAGATGTACATGTATTTATTACCATATAGCATATCACTAGGCATATATAATATATCAAATTGATGAATCTCATTCGGTTTAGTTACCTCATAATGTGAACGTTCAACATGTTTCGGTGCTGGTAAATGTACTTGCCAAAAAGCTTGTTTTGATAGCCACTTCTTAATTACCTTCCGTTTGAAGTCGAATCCTCTTAGATTGCGAACAGCCTTTTGTCCTTTCCATAAGTTTTGAGGTTGATAATAAATTTCTTGAAGTTTAGTGTCTGACATTTTTTTATTTATAAACAACGTTTTATTTTAGCTCATTTTTGTTAAAAAAATGACATTAAAAGTGGCTTAAAAGTTTTTATTATCTTTATATAAAGAATAAACATGACCGACAAAACAGAATCAGATTACCAATCAATGGGTTCTAGTGCGTTACGAGCATTATGTGCGTCACGAAAAATAAAATATGTTAACCAAATGAACAAAGCTAAAATGCTTGAGGTACTTGAAAAAAATGATAAAGATCCATCTTATACTCTCGATCCTGATACGAAACAAGCATTTTATACACGCTATTCAAACTGGATAAATAACAACGAAGAAAAATATCTCAGATATCGAGAGCATAATAATGAGCAGAAAAAGATGGTTCGGGAACGAAAAAAATTGGCTCGTTCAACCTTGTAGAGGCTGTGTTTTTTGTTACTTAAAATCGAGTAACAAATGTTAACTATATAGTCTGAAAAAATTGGAAATTTCTAAACTACCTTAAAGCAATCATGATCACTTAAATATTACACAAATAATAATAATAATATACAATATGACTTCACGAAATACTGTTGTTGAATTAAAAGCTCTTGCGAGAGAACGCGGTCTACATGGCTACTCAAAACTCAGAAAAGCTGAGTTGATCGAATTATTAGCCAACCCACCTGTCCGACCTGTTCCGCTACCAAGACCTACTAGGTTTAACCGACCTGTTCCACCACCAAGACCTGTTCCATTTATTCCTACCCAACAAGATATGGATTTGTTTGAACAACAAGAAATGGGAAAATCTCGACCTGTTGTGAAAAGCAAGTTGAATGAATGGAGAGATTGGTTAATAAATCATGTACCTAAAGCTATTCGTGAGAAAGTGAGTAGCGCTTATAGAGAGATGAAGAAGAAGATTCTCAATCTCTACAAGAGGAAGAATGATGAAAAAGATAAAAAAGATGAAAAATTGGTGGAACCAGAAGCGTTTGTCCCCATTGAAATGGCGTTTGAGGGTTCTTACAAAAGGTTCAAGATAAACTCAGATGGAAAAAAGGACGTTGATTTGTTTCTCAAAAGGGTTCGACCCATTTTAAGTGATCTGATTATGAGAGAACTCAAAAATAAAAAATCAATAAAAATTCAAGCAACTGTGTGGATCAAATGGAGAAAGGAGGATTTATCCAATCCTGAAGCAACAATCTACGTTGATAAGGCGTTCAATAGCAATATGGAAACAATTCATAGTGAAAGTGATATATCTGATGTTATTAATAAGATGTTCAATAAGATAATCGAACAGGTTGAAAACCCTGCATTACCTCAATCCGGTTTTGTTATCGATAAAATTTTAAATATTGATGTAGACTTTCACAAGCTAAAATTAACGAGAGGTAGCTCTTACTTACCGCTACCTAAGAATTTCAGTGGTAAGTATTCGATAATCAATCCTAAAAACAAAGATGATGAAGAGTGTTTCAAATGGGCTGTTATTGCAGCTTTGAACCACAATGAGATTAAGAAAGATCCGCAAAGGATAACGAATCTCAAGAAACATGTTGATAAATATAATTGGGAGGGTTTATCGTTTCCAATGGCGCTAAATAAAATAGATTTGTTTGAGAGGAGGAACCCTGATATTGCTGTGCATGTTTTGACAAAAGACGAGAAAGAAGGTATCTATATGTGTCGTAAGTCGAAGCATCTTGATCGCAAAGAAACAGTTGTTTTGTTTTTATTATGTGAAGAGAAAAAGAGACATTATATAGCTGTAAAGAACTTGAGCGGTGTCTTGAGTAAGGTCAACTCGAATCACAAAAATAAAGAACATTATTGCTTGAATTGTCTCAATGGATTCTCAAGTGAGAAAACACGAGATGAACACTTTGAATATTGTAAAAATAATGATGTTGCGAAGATTGAGATGCCAAATGAGGGTAGCACCGTTAAATTTCATGATGGTCAGTATCAGCTCAAAGCTCCTTTCATAATGTATGCTGATTTCGAAGCTTTGTCAAAAGAGGTTTGTAAAGAACCGCGTAGCGTTATTGGATCATCCACTGAAAAGGTTGGTATACATATCCCCACAGGCTTCTGTTGTTATAGCAAATTTGCTCATGGTGAAGTTTCAGACCCTCTAACACTTTATCGAGGTGAAGACTGTGTTTTACGTTTTGTGGATCATGCGGTAGGTGAAGTGAAAAGGCTATACAACATGTTTCCTAAACAGAGAATGCGAGACCTCACATATGAAGAGGAACAGGGATTTACTGATTCTGATAAGTGCCACATATGTATGAAGGAATTTGAAAAAGATAATATTAAGGTTAGGGATCACTGTCATTTTACTGGTAAATTTCGTGGAGCTGCACATCAGTCTTGTAATCTCCGTTACAAAGTGCCTAAATACATTCCGATCGTCTTTCACAATCTGAGCGGATATGATGCTCATCTATTTATCAAAGAACTAGCCAAACAGTATGGAGATGAAGGGATTGCCGTCATCGCTGAAAACAAAGAAAAATATATCTCTTTCTCATTGGATGTTAAGGTTGGTGAATACATTGATAAAAATGGGGTGACTAGGGTTCAAAAGATACAGTTGAGATTCATCGATAGCGTGCGTTTCATGGCTAGTAGTCTGGATAACTTGGTAAACAATCTATCCGACGATCAGTGTAAAAACCTTCGAAAATTCTTCAAGGGTGATGAGCAATTCAAACTATTGAGAAGAAAAGGAGTTTATCCTTATGAATACATTGATTCTTTTGATAAGTTTAACGAAACTAAGCTCCCACCGAAAGATGCTTTTTACAGCAAGTTGAACATGAAAGGTATCAGTGATGCTGATTATACACATGCACAGAAGGTGTGGAAACACATGAAAAATAAAAATATGGGTGCGTATCATGATCTCTACCTCAAGACAGACGTTCTATTGCTTGCTGATGTTTTTGAGACTTTTAGGGAAACATGTATAACAAACTATAAACTGGATCCTTCACATTTTTACACTGCTCCGGGACTAGCTTGGCAAGCCTGTTTGAAAAAGACAGAGGTTGAGCTGGATCTGTTGTCAGATATGGATATGTTTCTGTTCGTAGAGCAAGGTATTAGAGGAGGTCTCTGTCAGGCTGTTCATAGACATGCTAAAGCTAATAACAAGTATATGGATGCTAAATATAAGAAGACTGAAGAAAGTAGCTATCTCCAATATCTTGATGCAAATAATCTATATGGATGGGCTATGATTCAGAAGCTACCGACAGGAAATTTCAAGTGGGTAGATGCTAATAAATTTACCGTCGATTTCATTTCAAAGTTGGCTGAGAAAGACGGTAAATATGGTTATCTTCTTGAAGTTGATGTGAACTATCCTCAGGAGCTTCACGATTCACATAACGATCTTCCGTTTATGCCTGAGCGAAAGAAGATCAATGGTGTAGAAAAGCTAACTCCATGTCTTTCAGACAAGAAGAACTATATTATTCATATCCGTGCACTTGATCAAGCGCTGAAGCATGGTCTTGTTCTTGAGAAGGTTCATAGAGTACTGAGATTTAGACAAAGTGCATGGTTGAAGCCGTACATCGATTTCAACACCAATTTGCGTACTAAATCAAAGAATGACTTTGAAAAGGACTTTTTCAAGCTCATGAACAATTCAGTCTTTGGTAAAACTATGGAGAATCAACGTAAACATAAAGACATACGCTTGGCTACCAAGAAAGAACAATATGAGAAGCTGGTGATGAAACCTAATTTCAAGGGTAGTATCTGTTTCAGTGAACATTTGATGGCTGCTGAAATGCAAAAGATCAAACTCGTGTTGAACAAGCCGATCTATCTGGGACCTACAGTTCTTGATTTGTCAAAGACGATTATGTACGAGTTTCACTATGATTACATGAAACCAAAATATGGTGACAATCTAAAGCTCTGCTATATGGATACAGACAGCTTTGTCTATCACATCAAAACCGACGACTTCTACAAAGATATCGCTGATGATGTAGCTTTGAGATTCGACACTTCAGCGTACGATGAGAAAGATAACAGACCTTTACCTATAGGTTTGAATAAGAAAGTCATTGGTCTAATGAAAGATGAGTTGGGTGGTAAGATAATGACAGAGTTTGTTGCTCTAAGAGCAAAGACATATGCATATAAACAGCTAGATGGAAAAGAAGACAAGAAGTGCAAGGGAGTCAAGAAGTGCGTAGTAAAGAAGACCATGGGGTTTGATGATTACAAGAGATGCTTGTTCGATGGTAAGAATGTTTACAGAGAACAGATGACCTTTCAATCGATTAAGCATGATGTTCACACTATAAAAACAAACAAACTCGCTCTCAATGCGGATGATGACAAAAGAATTATTGCAAAAGATGGTATTGCTACATATGCTGGAGGACATTATAGGTATGTATAAGATAACAAAAGGTAAGAGGTAAAAACAAAACAAAACAAAAAAGTTGAATAAAACATTATAAAGGAATTATATACAGTAATATATAATACCTATGGATATTGACAGATTAAAACGTATTACAAATCATCAAAATAAAATGATAAGCATGTTATTATTAACACAGTTGAAAGAAAAAAATTGTGTAACTAATTTTGAGAAAGTAATGTGCGATGCGTGTTATTACGGACACATCAATGTTTTAGAATGGTTGAAAAACAACGGCGTCGTCGATTTTAGTAAAGGAGTAGAATTTGCTTGTTATAACGGACACATTGACGTTTTAGAATGGTTGAAAGATAACGGCGTCGTTGATTTTAGTAAAGGAGTAGAATTAGCATGTTTTAATGGTCACATCGACGTTTTAGAATGGTTGAAAAACAACGGCGTCGTCGATTTTAGTAAAGGAGTAGAATTTGCTTGTTATAACGGACACATTGACGTTTTAGAATGGTTGAAAGATAACGGCGTCGTTGATTTTAGTAAAGGAGTAGAATTTGCTTGTTATAACGGACACATTGACGTTTTAGAATGGTTGAAAAACAGTGGAGTTACTGATTTTAGTAAAGCAGTAGAATTTGTATGTAAAGCTGGGAGTATTGTTAGCTCATTTATGTTATAAAGTTTAAACTGCTACAAACTGCTTTTTACTACATTTTTATGAGATATTTAATTGTTTACAATTATGAGTAATTTGTGGTTATAATAATAGAAACTGCTTACGTAATTAAAATAACACGTTTCATAACTCGTATCGCGTTATGAAAACAAAGATCTTATATGATGATAATATTAGCTATAGTAGGGAAATTCCCTGAAAATCATATGATATAATTTCTGCGCTAGCATCCGCACTTTCCTATCTCTACTGTCTGGTTTTGAATTTAAGAACTTTAAAAGGATCCTGTGTCCAAAATGATATGAACCAATACGATAGAGCTCAAAAGCCTCTTGTTAGTATAACTTACTTCTAGTTTCTGAGATATGTATTTGATATGTATTTAATATGTATTTAATTCACTTGATGCAATGCATATTTTATGATCTATATAATAAGATAGTATATAGGTTAAACTTCTCATCGCAAGTTATCATTAATACAATATCTCTTTAATTTACTATAGAGAGAAAGGGCTTTCACTCTGAGTGAGTGATAAGAAAATGAAGTTATAATATATTGAGAGTTTATACACATAAACAAAGAATAAAAATCTTATTACATCATAATCATATAATTATTGTATCATTTTATGATTTTTAAATCAAAATATCTGCCCAAGGAAACAGAATTTCCTAAAACTATAAGACTTCTGAAACAACTTTGTGCATTCTATCATCCCTCGAAATGTCATTTTGGGTGCAGGAAAACTTTAACATCTTTGGATATATTCTTTCATTTTACAAAAACCACCTACAGTATGTTATGTCTTCTTTTGAAAAAGGTAATTACATAATGTTTTAGTTTGACTTCTTGTTTCCTATATATACTACATTAAATTCTGTAAAAAAATACTGTAGCTCTTATTAAAGAGGAAGCAGTACATAATTTATCTGTTGCTGTGTAGTTTTATTAGGTTCTTGGACTTATCTCAGGGATTTCTGGAAACACCATCTTTTTTTTTATTGTGGTTGACATTAATTATTTAACCATTGATCAATTTTAGGGTAGGGTATACTATTTAATTTGATGAACGCCTAGTGCAGAAATCTGTTTTTATTTTGCTGCCGGATAATGATCAAGGAGCTTGTCTCTAACTTTGATTTTTGTCATTTTACTCTATTTCTTAACATAATTCCTTTTCTTTTCTTTCTATCTGACCATCTTGACCAGTGCATAGATAAAATATCATGTATTTATCTGAGTGCTCCAATCTATCATGGTATAGGTGATTGAAAATTTTTTTATTTGATTCATTACAAGTATGTTTTCATTTGGTGGATTCTTCCTGTTCATGTACAAGCAATCAAGAAAATGAAGAAGATAACAGATGAAGTAATTTATTGGTTATTTACTTAACCTCCAATCTGGCAGAAAATATTATTTTGGCCTACATAACGTAGTTCAATACATTCCATTCATATCAATTAGTTTTCTTTTGTTTATTTCCCTTATTCCATTAGTGCAACAATACAGACTTACATTATAACACTCCTTATGTTAGGACGAATGAATTCGAGTTAATATTTCGAAAAGTATGCACTAGATTGGGCGTAAACTGGCGTAAATTTCATTGATTGCGCCCTTAGGTGTGTTTGGCAAAAAAATTTGCCTAACCCTTAAAAAATCCTAGATCCGCCCCTGTATACAAATATGTTTTTGAAAATAGAGAGAATGAACTACTATGGAATGAGTTTCATACAAATATGTATTTTTCTTCAACAGAAGATTCAAAAATTAATCTTTTGAAAAAAATTAAGCTCTTTTTCTTAAAATTGCAATGTTAGAACACAACGCATTTCAAATGTAAAAATAGATCTTTGCACATTCGAATATAACAAACAAAAGAAAAGAAACTGCATATAGTACACATACTTTAACAAAAAAACGACTATTAAGTATTTATGAGAAAACTATTTTATATCATCATTTATGAACTTCAATTTTGGTGATAATCTTTTTTTATTATAGGCAATGTCAATATTTTCTAAACTCGAAACTTCCTCTTCAATGTTGGTGTCATCCAGATCAATATCTTTTAAAACGTCCGGAAAAATAGTTAACACGACAAATCTTTTTCAGATGCAGTAAGTGTGCTATCTACGATATTGGCAGCTTCATCACTGTCACATTAATTGACTGGTCACTACTACTCAGCACCCCAGCTCTTCTTCTGTTTCGCTACTTGGAGGAAGCTCTTCTTCGGTGTTCTTTATTAAAAAGGCAGCAAATGCACTTTTTCCTGCATACCCAAAAGCTTCTTTCTTTCTCTTCCATAATTCAAAAACACTCGGTTTTAAGGTCTATCATTGAATCCTGATCTAAAATTTACTATTTGATACAGACGAATGATATTTCACATCGAAAAGGTCATAAAACAGAACTTATTCGTATTCAAATGTCATGTATAAACCCATATCGTTTGAAAAACATAATTGTCAAGTGATAGAGAAAAAAGTATGTAAATGTTATCCACATATATCTTCAAAATGATACATGGCTTTCGCATCAGAACCACGAAATTAATTTCTTATATAAATTCATAGTCTTTTGGTGCTTTTATTTTTTTGTAACTTGATAACGTAAGTGAAAATATTGATTACAAAAACAGCAATTTTTATATTTATACTAGCTCATCTTGTTCGACATCGTTTTCTTGTTTGGCTTTCCACGATAACCCAAATACAAATACGATTGTTTCATAAAGATTAGATATGGGACATCAAGATTACAACGACCGTTTTTTTCGACAGCCCTATTTTTGTTGATTTCAGCCGTACAATGCCTCTTTAATTTATTAGAAGACAAAAGAATTATACATGCGTGAGTTGTTTAGAGCGTATGTTGTTTTTTTATAAGAGCTTATGTAGAAAAAAAAAAACGCCTTCTTTCTTCAAAAAAAAAAAATGTATGTTTTTAATTATAATTTCTTGAAACCAAAAATGAATTCTGCCTTTTTTAACTGGATTTTTGGAAGCCTTGATGTACAAAGATAGCTAAGAAACGTAGAAGTCAAATAAAAAGGTCTGAACTGAGCAACAAACTTCCTAAAGATGTAAACCAAACTTGGTTTGTGTAAAGAAATAACCCTTTATTTAATAGACTCTTTCAATTTTCCCTTGCTTTATAATTATACCAGTGGATAATTACCATAAGGTACAAGTATATTCAGCTGAAGCAGTGACAAAGCTACTTACTGAGTAAAAAGGTGGATTTGTATTTGTAAGACCTGGTTCTCAGTCAGTGGGCACTTATCGAGCGAGCGCGTTGTTATTGTATTCTCCCAAACGATAATGGCCGCACCGCGGTATTTTTTTTCTATGAATACCATGATAAAAATGTATAAGATACGTTTCTGATTTTCTTTGAACGCAAGCAGAAAGAGGAATACCTGGGTACGAGGTGGATATACTCGTCATGTCTATGATGTAGTCTGTGAACATCCGAATGTACGATGTGGTTGTTAGGCTAATATATATATGACGTAATCATAATAATATTATGTTAAATTTGGTTGGAGCCATGTCAGGATTTACCTGCTAGTATTGAGTGTAGAGCTGAATTGGTAAAGATCAACGATTTCGAAAATTAGGTGACAAACATTGCAAAAAAACACCCTAACGTTATAGAAAAGATAGAAGAGAAAGAGAGATGTCGAGTCATTCAGAAGAGTGTTACAGATATTTTACAGACACTACCAAAATTTATTTTGCCAGAAAGAAAAAAAAAACGTATAAAAAAGTAACAAAACTATGGCAGCAGGAAATCAGTCAGACAAGCACAACAACAAACGACCCATCATCATGTCTTCATCTACCAAATAATCAGCATCAATTTTGCCAGAACAATGTTTGATTTGTAAGAAATCTGGACTAAATTACTTCACTGACCCATTTGATGGAAAAAGAGAAAGAGAACAATTGAGTTTGGTTGAGACTGTTGATGGTGGGCATTTAAGAGAGGCAGCAGAAAAGAAGAATGATGAAGAAATCCTTCAACAAATTAATATAAAAGATATGGTGACAATTGAAGTTAGACGTCATCGTCATTCGTTGTACAGCAGACTACATAAAGTTTTAAAAAGCTCGTCCTTCCGCCTCTTACCCTTGACCGTATGATCTTTCTATTGATAAGTTTTGCACTGACATTATTGAATCATAAGTTATTGGTGCTGGAAAACTATTTAGTTTGAAAACTGTACTTAAGTGTCTCGTGAAAATTGTAGACAAAGGACATGATGCTTCTAAGTATCAAAGTGCTCGTTTACAAAACAGACTGAAAATAAAATACCCTGAGTTATTATTTTATCAGCCATCTGATTGAACAAAAAGTGAACTGGTGTTTTCAAAAGATGCAGGTGGGAGACTATTTATGGAAGATATTGAAGAGTGCTTGGATGACCCTCAGAGCCAGTAATCAGCTTCTCAGAAGGAATGTGAAACTGATTGTGAAGAAAAACAAGAAAGAAATTTTTATTTTGAAGTTTGTAAACAATACCATGGTTCACCGAGTTGCAGAACTTGTGAAAAATGCACTTGATGCTTCAGAAGGAGTCAAGGGAGTAATGGCCACCATCACCTTCACAATTTGTCACTAATAACATTAAAGCCTATATACCACTTGTTTTTGTTTAATTCTTGGTCTCACTGATGAAGTTGATGTGTTCAATCGTGTTGATATTACCCACAGCAAAACCTTGAGAATTTATTTCTTTGCACCAGACTCAATTTATGTGAAGTCAAAAGGAAAAAATTGACTTATAAATTTATATTTCATCAAACAGCTAACTGGATCTTTAGAAGCCATCATAATTTTAAACTGATTTGGACACTGTTGATCAGCTGTCAGTCTAAGGGGATACAAGGTGCTATCGTATCGAAAGAATGATTTCAATGAGGAACCTCTCAGTGGAGTTGGATCAACACATTTAACTTGTATTTGTATACCGAACAAAATTCCATCTCAGTCGCAAATTTGAAGCTATTGACAATCATGTCAGTAATCAGTCAGTGCTGATATGGGGCAGATACCAACTTATTCTTTGGGCAAGAAAGTGTCACTTTCTGTTAAAGATGACGTAGTTGAAATCAATTTTGATCAAGACCACTAACATTTTCATAATTTGATCTTGCACACATTACCTGTGAACTTACAAAAGTTTTTGATGGCATACTATCTTGCAATTATTCAGGTTTTTCATAATAATCTTTAATTATATTCGACATGACTTTGGGACTTTCCCATTGTAGTCAGCGTTTTTTGCTGTTATTCTGTGGACCAAATTCATAAAAGTTAATATTATCTTTAAACTTTTTAATTGTTTTTATGTATTTTAATATTTATTTAATAAAACTTATTTATTTGTTTATAAATTATAAATATATGAAATTATTTATTTTCATTTTTATAAACCTTTTACACCTTTTTTTATTTATAAGCATCAGGTAAATTTGGCTCAGCCTCAGTTATGCTTAAGGATTTTGAGAATCGAGCCTTAATCCATGCTTATAAACATGCTTAGTCTATCCACACCTAATAACCATAAATATTGAGTTTCAGTTTATTTTTTGACCATTTTTGAGCATTTTTTTATTTATTTTACTGTTTTATTTTCAAACCTGCATTGTTTTAGTTTTTTAGCCAGATGTAGGGTTTTTATATGGTAAATAGCAGCAAAAAAGTAAAATGAAATGAAATGAAATTTATTTTTTTGGCCATTGTTTATGCTTACACAATTTTTCAAGGTCAAAGGTATGCTTAGTATATGCTTAAATTTTTGGCAATTATCAGCTTAATTATGCTTATATCCGTTATGCTTATAAAAAAAGGTGTATGTAAAATTTGCTACATAAATCATCAACTGGAGGTGAGGAAGTTTTAAAGAGATTAATTTACAAATTACTGCAGTTTGGGGTGGTATTTGTGTGAGAAAAACTTCAAATATTTTGTATGTATTTTTGTAGTGTTGAATGGATGAGCTACTTGCACCTGATACCGTGCTGAATCTTATAAGTTCCAAATGCACAATGGGGTGCTCTAATCGAAGGTGCTCATGTGTGAAGGCTGAACTGATATGTTCTGAATTATTTTACTGCAAAGATTGTTCGAAAAAAAATATTGGAAAAAGAACCGTCAGACGCAGATGGAGATGAAGATGCTTACGAAGAAGCCAAAATAAGGGACGACAAAAACGATTCCGATGTCGAAAATAAATCTGAAGACCGTTATGATATCGCGAACAATGCAAGGACGATGGTAACGACTGTTACAAATGACGTGTCCTTATCATTTATTGGAAATGTACAGTATGGTATAGTATGTTTTTCCAGCAAACCCGTACCTGGTAAATATTTCGTGCATAAAAAGAGCGTTATGGTTATTTGTCATTCTCTCGAATCTCTCAACATACGGAGTGTCAACGTTTTTCTATGTTTATAATTGTATTTCTTTCTTTTATCTGCACCTTCAACGGCGAGGAGAAAGTCCACCGTGACAAAGACATGAAGACCAACTGCTCCCACTCGAATTGATGGTATCAAACAATGTGTCAGACGAATGGTGCCGTTTTAATCAGTTTTCTCCTTTTTAGTTTGATAGATTGTTGATGAGACCCTTATACTCTGACCCTTATACTCTGAGGGTACCCGTGACTGACGCATTTGGTTCGGAGACGACGTTACCTCCTTTTACGGGTTTTTCACTGCCGGCTTCGTCACACATTGAATGTATATACACGTACAGTAGGGTACTGGTTGCGAATCCAAATACTAAATTGTATCTTGAAATGTTGTTGTTTTCTATTTCTTGTAATGTACATCAAGAGGGTAGATTAGTTGGGAAGGTTTAATGCAAAAGTATAAACTCAAGAAAGAAAATTGTAACTCTCCAAGCTCTCAAGGGTGACAAATGTAACGTTTAGAGATGAAATATGTCGTTATGAGGTCTTTTATTTCACTTTATTAAGCAAAATCGATAAAAAATCGATAGTTTACACGATAGCTATTAAAAATCGACCAATTCTTTGTTTCTTGGCTTGAAATTTTCCAGACATGTTTGAAAATACAAGTGCAATGGAGAAGAACTGTTTAGAGCTCCTGAACACCTAATTATGTTTTAGAATCGATAAAACACGATAAAATCGATAATAACAACTTTGAGCGCTTATTTCTCGAAAACTGCAGGTCAAAAACGTGGGAACCTTTTAGATTCGGACTCAGGATACTTAAAATCGCCAAAATACAAAAAAAATCCCAGTTCGCAGATGTGCACCACGAAAACTTTTTCAGAGCTCTTTTTGAAAGCACAGATCATGGTCTAAGGGTGAAACGAGTATTCAGACTCCTTCAGCATAAGGCTCCAACGACCTTTTCCATATTTGGAGATACCTTAACTCAAAAACATGTCTTCGTCTTTTGTAAATTGCACTTTTGAAGAAATTTTCTAATTTTTTCATGAACGACTTCCTTTTTTAAATCAACATCGAAACTGATTCGAGATCGGAATTCTGGATCTATTTGTATTTCGGCACTAGAGTTGCTTTCGGGATTACACGAGATGTTGTTGGTTATTGTTACATCATCGTCATCATTCGTGTCGTCAGTAACTTGTGGTGAAGAACTGCTACAAGGTTGCGACAATATCGTTTCGGCTAGAGATAGTATATTGCGGATTGAAGCGCAATCGCTACGCAAGTGGTTCCGACTCCCTCCACAGCGACTCGCGAAAAAAATCGGTAAAAATGACAAAGTGCCACCCCACCCTTTCTGCGCATGCGTCGAAAATGAATGCTGACATCAGCAGTTCTGATAACTCGTCGGTCACGGTTGAATTCTCCTCCTCGAAACTACAAGCGGTTCCGACTCCCTCCGCAGCGACTCGCGAAAAAATCGGTAAAAATGACAAAGTGCCCAGGTCATCAATCAAAACCACCCCAACCCTGAATGCTGACGTCAGCAGTTTCATCGACTCGTCGGTCACGGTTGAATTGCTCCCTAAAATCGAAGGTCCTCCTCGAAATCACTCAAGCGTGAAATCGAAGATCCTCCTCGAAACTCGTTAAAACCGAAGGTGAGTCAGGGAATTCCCTAAAGTGGCACGTCGGGGCTTGCCCTCCTCGAAAGTTGGGAAATCCCCACTCATGAAAAATTCATCAAATGAGTCAGGGAAATCCCCACTCATAAAACATTCATCAAATGAGTCAGGGAATTCCCTGACTCATGCGTCAGTTCTGTCCACTCGTAAAAAATTCCCAAGTTGTAAAAGTCTATGTAATAAAGGATGTTGAGTTATTTCAGAAATGCAGTATCTAAATTATACAACGCTGTTTCATCCCCTGTAACGACAACTCTTGATGCACTCGCAGATCGATTGCAGAAGATTCGCGAGTCTATTACTTCTTTACATAACAAGACTAAGGAGAGACTAGGGTATGGACAGTCACCACTGATTTCAGCTGTTGAACGCCAAGCCATGACAGAAGAGGAGGCGAGCATGCCGATGGAAGACACCAAAAACACAAGTATGAGTGATGATTTTATACCTATGAAGCATAAGCATGCACTACGTAAAAGCTTTCGAAGCTTTCGTATAGCTGGTATAGCAAAAGCTGATGTTGATGGATACTTCACACTAGTGAGAGCAAATGTGAAGAAATTGATGGAAGAGCAGGTTGAGGACATGGGGTCTGCTAAAGTACAACTTTCTCTATGGATCATGTGGAAGAAGCCTATCAAGAATTTAATTCAACTTGAAGATGATGATATAGAAGAAGATGAGGGGACTGTGGGAACAACGGGAACTGAAGATGAATATGTAAGGATAGAAAAAGTTTTTAACAGCTTGATGATGAGAGTGTTCCAAGGTAGTGACATGAAAGAGATATTGGATGAGATGTTTGCATATATCAAAACCCAAGTAGAGCATCCTGCATTACCACAAAGCGGCTTCACCATCGATCACATCATGCACCTGGACGTAGACTTTCACAAGCTGCAGCTGCTGAGAGGATCTTCATACATCAAACTACCATCCTGGATAGCGTCGAAAAAGGCAATCATCAACCCTAAAAACGATGATGAAGAATGCTTCAAGTGGGCTGTAATAGCAGCACTACATCATGAAGAGATTGGAAAAGATCCGCAACGCATTTCAAAGCTACAGAAGTATGAGAATAAGTACAACTGGGATGGTTTAGAATTTCCTGTAGCAATAGACAAGATAGGAAAGTTCGAGAAGAATGATCCTAACATTGGAGTGAACGTACTATATATTGAAGAAAAGTCTACAAAGAGGAGGATCAACACCACACGAGAATCTAATCGTAACATAATCGCAAAGAAGCAAGTCAATCTGTTGATGGTTTCTGATGGAGAGAAGAAGCACTATACAACCATCAAAAATCTATCAGGGTTGCTGGGTCAAGAAAACACAAATCATAAAGGTGCACAACACTTTTGCATCAACTGTCTAAATGGTTTTCATAATGTAGAGTCACGAGGCAAGCACTATGTCTGCTGTTCTGGCAATGAATAAGTAAGAGTGGAGATGCCTGGAGAGAAGGAAAAATGGTATTATTATAACAATAGAGAGATGCAGTTCAGAGTACCTTTTGCTATCTATGCAGATTTCGAGAGTATTTTAGTACCTATGAAGGAAGATGGGAGAGAGAAGAACACAAAAACACTATCAAAGCACAAACCTTCAGGATGGTGTACGTAAGCAACTTTGCAGATGGAGATGTGCAAGATCCTCTAAAAGTATATAGAGGTGAAGATTGTGTAAAGAAGTTTGTTGATCATCTGGAAGATAAAGTTAAGCGGTTGTATCATGGAGGTATAAAACAGAAGGAGAACGAACTCAAAATCTGCTATTGTACTATCCGTGATGCGCTGCATTGTTTAAGTCCTCAGTGTGTAATAACATATAATTGCTATCATCTTGCATAATTTTTATAATTTTGGCGTTCTTGCGTGAAAATTTCGTTCATATCAATTCTCCAATGTGATTAAAGATCGTTAGGGTAAAGTTCTTAGCATGCATAATCTGTAGGAATTGGGAGAATTATGCAAAAACGTCACAAATATGCAACGAAAACATTGCAACTTTAGGTCTATATATCTCGTGATCCCCTCAAGCAGTTTCGCCGAGCTTCAGTTTTTGAAGAGAGAATAATCCTAAGTTTTTGCACGTACCGCGGCACTATCGAGGCGCATTTAAGTCAGAAGATATGTAGATTGGAACTTATACATGAATTACGCGATATCTTCAACTCTGTATAAAAACATAAATTTTCATTTGTTTCTCAAGGAAGCTTTAGGTTTAATAATCTGCTTGTCACTATGCAGCAAGTTGATCCGTTGTTATAATGGATGATATTTGGTTTTTAAATTGTCGTTAATTTTTAAAAAAGTATTCGTTTCACCGACAACCAGCCGAAAGCGCATCACGGATGACATCAAAGTGATACCGCAATGAATAGAATAGTCATTATCTGAATAATAGAAAAATAAGAGTTCGTTCTCCTTCTGTTTTATACCTACATGGTTGTATGCGACATTTCCAGAGCAGTCGATGATAGAACTGACGGATGTTCAGAAGCGTGTTCATTTGGGTGCAGAAACTTTTCACATATGTATGCAGCCATTTTCAGATCCTCAACATTGCAAAGTCAGAGATCACTGTCACTATACAGGTTTATATCGAGGTGCTGCACATAACAATTGCAACCTAAGATACAAGATCCCACGTCATATCCCTATCATCTTTCACAACTTAAGTGGCTATGATGCACATCTCTTCATTAGAGAACTTGGGGAAAAGTACAACATGAAAGATATAGGATGCATCACGGAAAACAGGGAAAAGTATATATCCTTCCATGTCAAAATAGCAATACCACTTGCTGATGTTTTCAACTCTGACGGTGCACAAGTGTACAAGAAGATCGAGCTGAGATTCATTGACAGCTGTAGATTCATGGCATCAAGTTTGGATAAATTGTCCTCTAATCTTAGCGATGAGCAGTGTATAAATCTTCGATGGTTTTCAAAGGAAGATAGCATCTTTCAGTTGATGCGCCGCAAAGGTGTATATCCATACGAGTAAATGAATAGTTGGGAAAAGTTTGGTGAGACAGAGCTACCTCCAAAGGAAGCCTTTTACAGCAAGCTGAACATGTGTGGTATAAGTGACACAGACTACGAACATGCACAACAGGTATGGAGAAGAGAAGGAGACGTAACAACACTTGGAGATTACCGCGATGTGTACTTGGCGACGGATGTTCTACTGCTAGCAGATGTGTTTGAAACGTTTCGGGATACATGCTTGCATCACTATCAATTAGATCCACTCCATTTCTACACAGCACCCGGTTTGGCGTGGAAAGCAGCCTTGAAGTATACCCGAATAGAGTTAGAGCTGCTCACAGACATAGACATGCTGTTAATGTTCGAGAGAGGTATACGAGGAGGTATAACACAAGCTGTACATCGCTATGTAAAAGCAAACAACAAGCATATGGATGATCAATATGATCCGAACGAGGAATCCTCATATGTAATGTACCTTGATGCAAATAACCTTTACGGTTGGGCTATGGCATCAGACTTACCAACGCATGGATTTAGATGGGTAAAAAGTGTTGAGAAGTTCACACCTGAAGGTATTGCAAAGAATGAGTATGGCTATCTGCTGGAGGTGGATATCGACTATCCAAAGAGGCTGCATGATGGTCATAATAGTTTACCATTTCTACCTGAAAAAATGACGCTTGCAAAGGTGGAAAAACTCGTACCAAATCTCCACAACAAGCATGAGTATGTCATAGATATAAGAGCGCTACATCAAGCGTTGACTCATGGCTTAGTTCTGAAGAAAGTCCACCGAGTCATCAGGTATCATCAGGTTACCTGGCTCAAGCCTTACATAAACTTAAACACAAGACTGAGAAAAGAATCAAAGAACGACTTCGAAAAAGACTTTTTCAAGCTTATGAATAATAGCGTGTTTGGTAAGACGATGGAGAATATACGGAACCATCGCAATATGAAGTTATTTACAAACGAAAAGAAGTATAAGGGTACGTCATGAAGCCTAAGTTTAAAAGTGGGGTTCGCTTTAGCGCAAACTTGATGGGTGTGGAGATGGGTAAGACAAGTATCTGGATAATGAGTAAGATGTTAATGTATGAATTCCACTATGACTACATGCAGCCGAAATATGGTAGTAAGCTGCAAATCTGGTATATGGACACTGACAGCTTCGTGTACCACATCAAGACGGAAGATTTCTATCGAGATAGAGCTGAAGATGTAGAAAAGAGAAAGACAGATTATACACATTAAAGAATGAGAGGGTTATTGGTCTGATGAAGGACGAACTTGGTGGTAAGATCATGACGGAGTTTGTGGCTTTACGAGCTAAACTCTATGCATACAAGACGCTAGAGAAGGAAGACAAGCGATGCAAAGGCATGAAAAAGTGTGTGGCTATAAAATCAATTACATTCGAAGATTATAAGAGGTGTCTAGAAGATGGAGGAAATCTATATAGAGAAATGGTAGTGCTTCAAAATAAGAAGCATCAAATGTATACACAAAAAGTGAACAAAATGTTTTAGTTACAGATCGACTTTTCTTATAAAATAAAATCTACTCTCAGTTGACCGGCAAAATAGTTCGAGTGATTGAACTCCTGAACCAAGAAGCGCAGGGCGCAAATATTTCCAAGGTGGAAGTCTCGTGATGGCCCTAAAAGCGCCCACAAAGGTTTTCAGCCATTGACTTTTAATGCCAATTGAATCAAACATACAATAAGACGTGTTAACCTTCTGTGACAGAAATCAGTAAAATAATTGTCGTACTGGTCCTACAAACACTTGGCAAATTTTAAGATTTTACATGTGACAAAAATCTAGTCTGTGATATCTCACTTGCTATGTTCTGCATTGTACACATCTTACTTTGTACATATCTTACGTTTTGTATGCAAAGTATATTAAGAGATATAATAAAAGAAGAAACACGCTTTATTACACTGGCGACGAGGATGAAAATTATGTTTTAAATTCCTGAAATTATTGTGTTATTAAGATTAAAAAGTATGGCAAAAGCATTAACAAATATATCCTGTCTGGAACCTTTTGTGTCAGAAGATGGAGAAAATCTACACAAAAAGTGGTTACTTTGGAAAGAGGAATTAGATATTTATATTGTAGCCGCGGGAGTTACTGATAAGAAACAGCAGAAAGCATTATTGTTACATTTGGGAGGTAGAGAGTTAAGAGAAATTTACAAAACTCTAAAACAGGACAATGATGATTATGCAGAAACGTTTAGAAAATTGGAGGAATATTTTCAACCACGTAAAAAAATTACATACGAACGCTTCCTATTCAAACAAGCCAGACAAGAAAAAGATGAATCGATACCGAGTTATATAACTCGTTTAAAGAACTTAGCATTACACTGTGAGTTTACAAATACTGATGAAGAAATTCGAGATTCTGTCGTGGCAACCTGTAGTAGCAACCGTCTCAAGAAGAAATATTTAAGCGAAAAAAACTTAACGTTAGACAAAACCTGATTGTGGAAATATTTTAAGTTTCGAAATGTGCCAAAGTTTGAATTTATTACAAGTCGCAAAAGTCGCAACGGTGGTGAATTCTTCAAATAAAAACAATATAGTAATCAATAAACTCGCTTGTAAGTACAAAGGAATTTTTCAAGGTGTAGGAAGATTGAGAGATTATAAATGTGATTTATTTATGAATAAGAATGCCGAACCTGTCGCACAAAAGCTTCGACGTCAACCTTTTCATCTTCGTAAGAGAATACAAGAAAAACTTGATGAACTAGAAAGAAATGGAATAATAAAACCAGTTAACACACCTCAACCATGGATCAGCAATATCGTAGTGACGCCCAAACCAAACGGAGATATAAGAGTATGTCTAGACGCTCGAGAAATAAACAAAGCTATCAAGAGAGAGACATTTCCGATACTGACCCTTGACTGTCTGCTCGACGAAATGAGTGATTCAAAGGTATTTTCAAAAATCGATCTTCGTGACGCGTACAACCAAATTGAATTATCGGAAGAATCGAAAAACCTTACTACATTTATCACCGAAAAAGGACTTTATCGTTACAATAGACTGTGTTTTGGAATTTCGAACGCCAGCGAAATTTTCCAACGTGCATTGGAACGTCGACTCGGAAAACTACATGGAGTAAAATTCATTAGTGACGACATCATCGTTCATTCACCAAATAACGAGAATCATGTGGAAGATCTGGAAGGTTTGTTCAAACATATTAAAAAGGCCAACCTCACGGTAAACAAACCGAAATGCAAATTTTTCCTACCCGAAACTAAATTTTATGGTGTTATCATCGGGAAAGATGGTATCAAACCTGATCCAGCCAAAATCGACATCTTGAAAAATGCATCACCACCATCGAACGTCAGCGAACTAAGATCATTCTTAGGATTTTGCACCCATCTATCGAGATTCATTCCTGAATTTTCATCGAAAACAGCTGCTCTTCGTGAACTTTTGAAGAAGAACGTGCATTTCATATGGACTGATAACCACCAAAAAGCATTCGACATTCTCAAACATAAACTTACCAGTACAACAGTTCTTAAATTATTCGATCCTAACAAGAAAAGCATTTTAATAACCGATGCTTCCAATGACGCCATAGGGGGGATCCTGCTTCAAGAAGACGAGAACGGACATGAACGCCCTGTCCAGTATGTCGGAACCGCCCTTCGATATTGTGAAAAGAAGTCAGTACAATAGAGAAAGAAGCATACGCACTTGTGTGGTGTATAGAAAAACTTCATTTATATTTGTATCAAATCGAATTTGATGTACGTGTCGACCATAAACCACTGGAATTCATCTTTGGACCCAAAGCTAAACCAAGCGCCCGTATCGAACGTTGGCAGTTACGTCTTCTACCTTATCGTTTCAACATTATGTACCACCTTGGAAAAGAGAATATAAATGACTTTATTTCGAGAATCAAAAACTCACCAAAGCCGAAAGACACAAAAAACACAGTTACAGAAAACTATTGCTTTGAACGGAGACGATGATAAATGCATCATACAGACAGATTTGATCACAACGCGTGCTCGAGGTTTCATAAATTCATAAAATTCATGCTGAATAGTGAGTAATTCATAAGAAGTTTTTTCTCATGATCTCATGACGCAAATGAGGTGAAATCATGTTTAAGTAATTCAAATTTTATTTCATATAAAATTTTCATACGATTTAATATTGGTTAATCGAGCCCATTCCCTTCATAATGGAACCCCGCGTTCCGTTCACCCCCCTCTTATCGATTAGTTATCGCACGTGCCGGTTGACTAGAGTTTCCTCAGAAGAGAGTTTAAAATATCTGACAACATCTTGACATCATGGCGGATAAAGTAAATGAGCAACAACAAATAGTTGTAGTGGATAATGAAGTGGCCTCTGAGCCAGAAAATTCTGCCGATGAGCAGGTTGTCGGGGAGAAACGTCCCTTAATGGAAGATGTAGATATGAATACATCTGAAAATTTCAAACGACCAAGATTTGAAGCGTTGTGTGAAGAGCGTCTGAATGATTACGATTTACCAACAGAACTTGCAGATTATCTTAACAAGTATATGGGCAAGTTTGTGCCTGACAAAGACGTAAAGGACAGTGTGTTGACTGAAAACCCTGTACCTTCTAATGTGATGAAGCCTAAAAAACTTGATGAGTTTTTCCAAGAAACATTGCAGGAAAATAGACGCAAAATTGAACTCAATCTTGATGATGGATTGCAAAATGTTCAGCAGAAGGTGACTAATATTTTTGGTCCATTATGTCGAGCTTGGTATGCCATTGAGGCAACTTTGAATGAACCTCCTGACTGAGGAACAACATGTATCTTTGGAGGACATGTCGAAGGTTATACAACAAAGTATAATGATGGTAGGGCAAGCATTTAATTCCATTACCTACCAAAGACGCCTAAATGTGTTGTCAGCAATAACTTCGGACATAAAGAAGGCAAAATCAACGCTACGTGAACAAAGTGGATTGTTAGAGGATATCACTAATAAGAATGATCAGCTATTTGGAGCTAAATTTCAACAGAGTGTTATCGACACAGCAAAAGTGAAGAAAAAATCAAGAGAGGTTTTCCATGTTGATCGTAAACAACGACAAGGAAGTTTCGGCGCATCATTCTCTAGAAGCTACAATAAACCGCCTTTCGAAAAGGCCCTCCATTCGAGGCAAAAAGAAATGGAGGGCAATACAACACAAACAGAAGATTTCAGACAAGTTTTCCGCGAATCGGTGGTAAGAACAAAATTATTATTGCAAGGGAAGGAAACCTTCATCAACGAAGCTCCATTGAGAGCAGACAAATCAAATTTCCCAGAATTAATAAAGGAGGAGAATCTGCAACATGTACATACATTAGTTCGAAATCTATTCCAAGATCAATGCATAGGCAATTTCCCCTCTTAGCAGGAAGGTTGAAATACTTCCGGAAGAACTGGGAGACCCTCACGAACGACACGGAAATTTTAAACATTGTGTCAGGGTTGCAGATTCCCTTCATGACAGAACCAAGTCAGGAAAAACTCCCCCAGCCAATAAAAATGAAAAAAAGGGAAGAGAAACTTGTTTCAGAAGAATTTGGAGCAATGTTGATGAAGGGGGCCATCCGAAAAGCGTTTCATGTGAAGGGAGAATTTCTGAGCAACATTTTCTTGGTTGGGAAAAAGGATGGGGGAAACAGACCAGTCATAAATTTAAAAAATTTGAACGCATTTGTGCCTTACCAACACTTCAAGATGGAAGGGGTGCATCTTATCAAGGAAATGTTGCAGGAAAAAGATTATATGTGCAAGATCGATCTGAAAGATGCCTACTTTTGTGTTCCTCTTCACCCAAAGTCACAAAAGTATGTACGTTTCCAATGGCAGGGGACCCTTTAAGAATTTCTGTGCCTGTGCTTTGGACTGGGGCCAGCCCCAAGAATATTCACAAAATTAATGAAAATTCCCATTGCTATACTGAGAAGGATAAACATCAGAATAATAATTTACCTAGACGACATGCTGCTAATGAGTCAGAAATTACAGGAAATGCTCATGGCCCGGGACACATTAATTTTCCTGTTACAACACCTAGGTTTTGTAGTCAATATCCCCAAGTCTGTGTTAGAGCCAGTTCAGGAAATAGCCTTCTTGGGAATACTAATAAACTCCCAGAGTATGATCATCACCTTACCCCAAGAAAAAGTGTTAAAGTTACAGGGAAATTGCCAACAGGTCATAGACAATCCAATAATGACAATCTGGGACTTAAGCAGTCTAATAGGCAAGTTATCATCGACATCACAAGCAGTAGTCCCTACAAACCTGCAGATAAGATACCTACAACAAAATCTAATAACAGCCTTAAGGTCACAGGACAATTACAAAAAATATGTCACACTTACTCAAGAAGCATTGCTGGAATTGCAATGGTGGATAAACAATCTAACCCTGAACAGGGGCAAATCTCTTTTGAAATCACAAAATCAAGTCATACTCCAATCCGATGCGTCAAAACTAGGTTGGGGGCCTTTTGCAGAGGAGTTCTAATAGGGGGCCAATGGTCCAAAGAGGAAACCCAGTTACACATAAATGTATTGGAATTAAAGGCGGTGTATCTGGCAACGCTCACTTACACGAAAATGTGGAAATTACAACACATTCATTTCTAAGTGGACAATATGACAGCCCTTGCATACTTAGTCAAGATGGGGGGGGGGGAACAAAAAATGTCCAACTAATTCAGCTTTCAAAAGACTTGTGGACGCACCTTTTATCTCAGAAGATCACAGTTACTGCAGAATACCTTCCTGGGGAACTCAATGTAAGAGCCGATTGGATGTCCAGGAATATTGTGGACTCCAGCGAATGGCGGCTGTCTCCGCATGTATTCCAGAAAATTTGTCAAAAATCGGGCAGACCAGAAGTAGACTTGTTTGCTTCCAGACTGTTCCATCAGTTGCCAGAATACATGTCGTGGAAACCAGACCCAGGATGCAGAGCAGTAGATGCTCTCCAACAGGAGTGGAAAAATTACTACCCATACGCTTTCCCTCCATTTTCAGTAATAGGCAGGGTCTTAATGAAAGCAAAGAGGGAAAAAGTGTGCATGGTGTTAATAACACCAGCTTGGCAAACACAATCGTGGTACAGTCAACTTCTGCAAATGGTAATTACAGATCCAATTCTATTACCACAGAGTCAGTATTTACTGATAAATCCCCAAGGTGTTCCTCATCCTTTAATAAGAAACCATACACTGAAATTAGTGGCCTGGAAAATTTCGGGAAAATACTGGCAGGTGAAGGCATATCAGGAAGGGCTGCAAGACTTATCACAGGTGCCAGAAGAAAAGGTACAAATCTTAATTACGAATCGTCCTGGAGAAAGTGGGTTAGCTGGTGTGATAAACAACAAGTTGATCCCACTAAGTGTACTTTGAATTATGTTTTAGATTTTCTTGCTTTTCTCTATGAACAGGGATACGAGTATAGCTCTATCACTGCTCACAGGTCAGCTGTTTCAGCTTATCATGAACCTGTTGATGGCTTTGCAGTTGGGAAACATCCTCGTGTTTGTGCATTAACCACTGGTGTGTTTAATGAAAGACCTTCACGGCCACGATTTGTGTTCATTTGGGATGTCCAACAGGTCTTGAAGTACTTGGACTCTCTTCCCAAAGCCTCAGAGCTATCAGATCAGGTTTTGGTTTCTAAACTTACCATGCTACTAGCATTATGTTCAGCTTCCAGAAGCTCTGAACTAAAATACCTGGATATACGTTATATGATATATACGGGTACCTCATATATATTCAATATTGCAGAGAACACCAAAGTTAGAAAAAAAGGGGAAAGTCCGCCCCAAATAGAATTTTATGAGTTTTCAGAGAACAGAAATCTATGCGTGGTTTCATTTTTGACTCATTATTTGCAGATATCAAAAGTATGGCGGGGAGATAAAAAGCACCAATTACTATTAAGCTCAATTAAGCCTCACAGAGAAGTAACACCTTCCACTATAGCTAGATGGGTAAAATCTGTTCTTAAAAGCTCAGGTGTAGATACGAGTGTTTTTACAGCACACTCGTGTCGTTCTGCATCGACCTCTAAGGCACAAATTATGGGGCTATCTTTGCAGGAAATTCTTCAAAGAGGACATTGGTCAGGAGAAACTACTTGGCAGAAACATTACCACAAGCCAATTGTTAATAAGGCACAGGTGTATCAGGGTAAGATTTTGAAAAGACACTCGAACGCTTTGAACTGAGGATGAACGGAACGCGGGGTTCCATTATGAAGGGGATGGGCTCGATTAACCAATATTAAATCGTATGAAAATTTTATATGAAATAAAATTTCTCAATTACGTCAGGCCGCGTAGCGGCCGCATTGTAATTGGAATTTTATGAATATGAAATTGGAATACGATTTAATATTGTCCCACCCTCCAGCCCTGTGCTCCTTCAAGAACGCCCTTGTCATTACTTTCCATTTACCTTTTAGGTAATCGCAACAACTACAATAACTACAATAACAAGCGGTAGAGAAATTTTATGTAGTTTGATGTGATCTGAAATAAAGATTTTGAGTTTAATTTGTTGCTTATTTTCTTTACTTTGTATCCCATCATAGTTTGTGAAATTATGTAGAATACGCCTGTATGTAACAGAAGATATATACCCTGTTTGGTTTCTAAAGGGTTGATTATTATTTTAAAAGGTGGTTTTATAGGTGGTTCCGTCCGGTTCTAGTATTCTCTTCACTTTGGGGTTCCATTATGTGCGGGAATGGGCTCGATTAACCAATATTAAATCGTATTCCAATTTCATATTCATAAAATTACAATTACAATGCGGCCGCTACGCGGCCTGACGTAATTGAGAAATTTTACGCGTTGTGATTTTAAGCTATCATAAATAAGCTGAAATCATGTTTTATTAATGTGATGTGTAGTGTGGTGGTTACAACGTAAAACTTGTAATCTTGAGATCGCTAGTTCGATCCCCACTCGGTCTCTCATGTCCTGGTTGAAAAACTTGAATGAGTGCGCACTTCCCCGCAGTTGCGTTGGATATATCGCGGTTTGGGTAGACTTCGGTCTGGGTGATTAATCACTGTCAGGTTTCACTGGTCCACAGAGACATTCAGGTTACCGTCAAATTGATCGAAATTCAACATAAACGTCGGGCTTGAAGGTGTTAGCATGAATCTAAACTACTATCACATGTGGCTGTCGGTACAAAAACCTAAATTATCCGAAAATATAATATTCGTTTCATGTAGCTCATCACCGCCACATGAAAGAAAAATGTACGAAGTAATACTACTCATCTGTTTCTGCGTTCCTACAGGACTTTGGATGTTTGTTTTCTGGAAGTGTCGTCATATAATAAATCTAGTCATGAATATCGATGGATCTCTAGACGTAGTTGGTACTCCAGCAGAAGCGCAGAAAAGAGCAGAACTTATACGTGCTGTACAAAGTAGTCAACATCTTGGCGGTAAAAAACCTTGGACAGCTAAAAGAGTGAATAAGTTGCAAGACAAGACCATCGAAAAGCTATACAAACCATACACGGAAGGGAACGAGTTCCAGCAAGAAACGCCTGATTTCAAACCCTCTGATATCTAATTTGGTAGGTGTGAGAGATGTTTCAAAGATGATGAAGGAGATCAACGGAAATCCACTCATCACTAATTCCATCACGAGTTATATGGCGGCATCGATACCTGGCGTTTCACCTATGGATGTGATAGGGTCTACTATCTACTCAAATTGTAAAGCTTTTCTCGGTCCTTTGGCGCTGTTTGCGATCATTTTTAGCAATCTTGATTGGATTAAGTACGCTAAAATCGCTGAAGAGCGTCAAATAAATGAGCGACGACAACAAAAAGAAGAAGATAGTAAAATCGAAGGACCCTGGGAGAGTCGCGAGCGGGAAGAAGCTAGCAGAGTGGAACCGAAAGAATAGAGATAATAAAAAGAAAATGTTAGAAGTACCTACACAAGTACCTACACAAGTACCTACACAAGTACCTACTAAGACGTATATGATTAGAGGAGCTGGTGGTGCAATAGCTGTTCTAACTGTGGGGTTGTTATTCTGCTACTTCTACACACGATCTTCTACTAAGCCTTCCGCTGACACTGGCTCAAAGGTGCAAGCACAAAAACAAGATCATATAAATGGAGAAAGAATTCATGGATAGCATGTGGCAGACGGCACGTTTGCTAGGCTACACCAGCTTGTACGCGTACGCTGGAAAAAAATTCTTCAGTGTAGGAGCTCCATCCGCAAAGCTAGATTTAACTGATGTTGGTAAGCTTGGATTATACCTTGAGATGGCAACTTTGTCAGATGGATGGGCACTCAAGCAAGGGTGGTACAAGGATAAAATTTCGATTTAGATAAATGGTTAGCATCTTAAAAGGAGGGGCAGTAAGTGCAGCACTATTGACGTTTGGCAACTATGCAGAGAGGGCTCTCTCTGGTGATGAGGAAGCAGCAGCAGATCGAGAAGAACGTGCTATGGCAGCCGAAAAAAAGAGACAAGCACAAATGGAATGGGATCGAGAGCGCGCGACACGCCTTGACTTTATCAACTTTATCAACAACAGACTTCATACTATGAAGGAGCGAAACCTTGTAACAGACTTCGACAAGAAAATAACGCCTCTGCGTACATCTCTGATCTTGATCGAGGTATGCACGACTACTACGAGGCAACACAACAGCGTCTCCCACCTTTACCCCCTAGGCCTGAATTAACGGATTTTTATAACCCTTCTGACGCTCAAAAGACTGGTGAATTAGTAGCGATCGCTGGAACTCTAGGTATTGTTGGATTTCTGCTCTACCGTATGTAATAAATGACTGAAACGTTGCGTGACATCTACTACAAACCAGAGAATCTGTGGAAAGGGAAGAAAGCCATTAAAGAGCTTCAGAAGGCTGCTGGATTTACTAGGAAACAAGTGTTGAAGTGGCTAACTCATCAAGCATTATATCAGATACATCTACCAAGGCCTAAGCACATCGACTGTCCTCACTTTTACTTGATCAAGGTGAACAAGATCCACCATCTTCCTCATGACAAAGTCTATGAGAATACGTACAAGTACGCTTTGAATGTGATCGATATTGCTTCGGGCTATAAAGCGAGTAGACCTCTGAGAACGAAGAAGGCGAGCGATGTAGCAGAGATGTTTGCAGATATTTACAAAAAAGGTCCACTAAAGTGGCCTGAGCAGCTCTATGTAGATAACGGCTCAGAGTTCAATTCGGAAACAGCTAAGCTCTACCAGAAGCACGATGTTGAGGTGGTGAGAACTACAACAAAGCATAATCACAGAAAGCAAGCCTTTGTGGAAAACTTTAACAAACTCCTCGTGGAGAAACTTTTCCCTATACAAGATGCGCAGGAGTTGGAAGATCCAGAGAAAAACAGTACCACTTGGGTAAAACACTACCAGAAAAGTGTGAGTCAACTGAACAACAATGTTCTTACCAGAACCGGCATGAAACCCTCAAAGGCGGTTAAACTGGAGAGGTTCCGTCTAAAGTTGGGTTTTACCCGAAGGAAGAAACTTTACCTGAAGCGGGATTATACTGCTAATTTCTAGCACCGGGTGAGGAACATGACGGCATAAAACGACGTGCAACAGACAACAACTGGAGTCGGGAAACGTATCGGGTCGATAAGATATTACAATACCAAGGTCAGCGTGTTTTGTACTACCTAGAAGATGGGCCGGAGAGATCTTTTGTACGTGAAGAACTTATGCTTATTCCTGAGGATACGGAAGTACCTCCAGAATACGTAAAAAAGTGGTAGTCTCATAAATATTTCAAAGTTGGAGTTTTTGTTGTATTTAATAAAGATGTTGCGTTTTGGACAAATGGAAGTTTCACGGAATTACTTTTACTCTAGCGCAGAACTTACAGACATTTACACTATCGACATGTCAAAGATCACTATAGCAGAACCTATTCTAGGAAACAAGAACGACCTGAGGTACTACATCGGGTATGAGAAGGAAGCGAGTAAAATTGTTCCTCTCTTGATCAAGACCCCAAAGAATTGCCACTCTTCAGGGGTATCGAGGTATAACGAGACATCTGCCTGGAAGATGGGATTCAAAGTGTTGGATGATAAAGCTTGGTGTGATGCCTACAACGCGGTTGCTGATCGTGTGCAAGAGCTTCTCTTCAAGACTATGACAGATACTGTGATAAGTACTACAGGCTGGATCAACCCAAAGCTCATCTCCTGGGATGGTAACATCAAAACAAAGTTTATAAACGATTCATCGCCGTTCAACAAATCCTGCAAGGCCACTGGTGTGTTGAAGATCAGAAGCGTGTACACACAGACCCATCACAACCACTACCTCCAAGTCCATCTGAAAGAGTGCAAGTACCATGAAACAGATATGCGTGAGAGCCTTCTCATTACCAGTGATGACGATGAGTAGAGACTTCAAAGTTGATGTTGTAACTTTGAAGAAAATGGCAACACTGAAACAACTAAGGCTGAAAGCGAAAGAAGAAGGTCTTCGAGGCTATTCTACGATGAACCTAAATGAACTTAGGAGGGTCTTGAGTGGTGAAATAAGGTACAAGCGGAACCAGCGCTCTATAGGAGTGCAGACAGAGTTCCCCGAGTGTCACGAATGTGCACTGAATAGACTTTTTTGTAATCTCTCGAAAAAAGCGTTTGTCAAAAGACAAATTTATACATCGGCAGCAGGTGAGGAGACCGATGTTGAAACCGGAGAGATCGTAGGCTATGAGGTTGACTGTACCAGGTATCCCTTCAAGTAGTTCAAGATACTATGAAGCGTGAGCGACTCACTAGAGCAGGACTTGAAGAGGGGTCCCTTGGCAGATGTCGTTTTGTAGCTTTATCAAGCTACAAAACATAAGGAGGAGGTGCCTCATGCATCATATAGCAGGTGCACTCGGGGTATCTGAACTGCTCGCGAGCTTTTTTGCGATTTTTTCGCGACCTTCTTTCCTTCCACGTTCCAAAAGCTCTTGCTTCTGATATTCGTAAAGTTGTTTGATCACCTTCCTTGATCGTTTTCGCAGATCTTGCTTCATACCTGTGTAGCGCTGTTTCTTCGCCATAATTCGAGTAAACTCAGGATGATCGATGGTACCGTCTTCGTAGACTTTTGATATTAGCACACGCAGACTGTCTAGAACGGTCTGCGCAGCGAATGCGATATCATGATTTTTCTGTCTTTTTACATCGAAAATAGAGGCACATTTTTGAATACCGCTCATTATTAGACCCACCACGAGAGCTGTCACACACAGCGTGATGCTCATCGAAGTATCCATTTCTGACACCAAGCATGCAATTTCACCACCAGAGAGTACAACATTCACCGCAATCAGAAAGTAAGATATATATTTTGCAACTGTTGAGTAGTGTGAAAATTCGCGCTCTAAAGATGTTCGACTTTCTAGTTCCCGAGATAGGTATGCTTCCGTCTCCTTAACCGTTTGAATTCTATAGTTTTTTGTGTATCCATCCCCAGGGTCTGGTAAAACAGGTTATAGCTTCTCCTTATTCACGTCGTACATAGCCATCTGTTTATTTTAAGACGACGAGCATATTGATAGCTTGTAAATCAACTTTCCAACCTTGATCCTCGGTGACATAAAAATTCAACGTTCGCGTTGAGGACCTCAATTTGGGCGTTCATAGTGATACGACATGATGTCGCCATACTCGTACTCTGGCTTCTGAAGTCTAAAAATGTGTAAGATTTTCGTAATTGCACCGTTTAACAGAATATAGCGGTTTTCGAATTCCTCACAGTACAGCCGTATAGACTTGAACGTACAGAAGTTTGGCACCGATCTATATTCACCTTGAGTATACTTCTTCTTATCTAATCCTAAAAGTTCCCCTAAGTTTTCAGTTATTGAGACGTAATACCCTTTTTGTACTGATAAGTGAAGCTTACCATCCTCTCTTGGATCGAGATTTGCGCATCCAAGTGATCTTGCATTTATTCTTGAACGAATACTCTTTGACGTATATAATCCAGGCGTAAAGTCTATATGTAGGGGGAACCTTGAATCGACGGGGTCTTTTTTTGATACTTGATCAATGGAAAATCTAGCGTGTTGAACTAGATTGAGCCACCCTACATATAACACTGCTTCTTTTATCGCAATCTCCGTGCCTTTTTTTAACTCTGTTGGTAACTTGGTTTCTCCAAGATGAGTGACGTTCAGATATATTTCAGGCTGCAGCATTTATCATAAGAGAAATGAGCTACAAGATAAAGTATACGCCAGACTTTGGGCAACCAAGTACGCTCTTAGCTGCTAAGGAACTCTGGGAGCAAAGGCTCGTTGTGGATCAACAGGGGCACTTTTTCATCGCTAAGTTTCGCGATATTTTCTCATTTCCCTTCATACCCATGGAGAATGACCAATGGCTCGATATCGACATGTACCCAGGACAGTTATCTTTTGCTACCTGGTTAACCACGACTGGCTGCGGCATATCAACGCAACATCTACACCATAAGAACCGAATGCTTTTATAAAGTCAGGCGAGTGCACGTTCTGTTATAGTGGGTGATACTGGACGTGCTTTGGATGCCCAAAAGATCTTCATGACGGCCGTAGAACAAGGGATCCTCAAAGACACCTCTTTAGCGGAAGAGATTGGTAAGTTCCAGAAATCCTTAAGTTACGCCAGATCGGAACCTGATTTTAGTGTTGCGGTTGGTACATACCTGATACAAGGCAATTTAAAGCTTGGAAATCTCGACAACGTCTCTAATTTTTCGAGAAAGCTTACCGTTGCGACGCACATCGGTAAACTACCACCTTAACATCGCCTGTGGCCGCGAAGCGGAAGGCGAAGCCGTCTCAGCAATGAGCAACACTCCTTACGAGGATCGCCTGGCGGCTCTGCAGGAGCATTTCAGGGTCGCAGAATGGTTTCTTCACAACCTCCTCGTCATCCTCAAACATCTCCCGTTAAGCAAGTTTCAACGTCTTCCGCGGCTAAGCAACATGAATAAGAAAAGCAGGCTCTCATGTGGGTAGGTGGCGGATTAATTGCGCTTCTTTTGTATTTCAAACCATAGCCAGTTGCCTATCAGACCAACCCCCAAAACTACGACTAGCCATGCGTTGCTTGCTAGAGTTATGACACCTTTCTTCAGAAAGTTTAAGAGCCAGCTTACAACACTTCCGATGATCCCCGGCAATGCAGCTCCAAGTTTACTTGCAAGTTTTCCAAGAAGGCGTCCAAGTGCTTCGAGCTGCTTCTTCACCCATTGCTGTACACCAGCTCTTCCAGAAGCAGCAGGAGGAGGACGTCCTTGAGTAGGAGCACCACCACCTGTGAGAGAGGTTACTATCGATATTACCAGCGAAAACGCTGTTAAGATTGAAACGATTGTGATCCCTTGCTCTCGAAAGAGGATACGAAGTTTCTCCCCTAGTGTTCTATCCTTCTCGAGTACTTTGAACACCGTCTCTTTGATGCGCGACTATTGGCTAGACAACTCCTTGCGGTTACCACTGAGCACCTCTAGTCGATCTGCACGCTCCGCTTTAAAATTGGAGAGTCGTCGCTTAATCTCTTCTTCCATTTCAGGATCACTTGTTTCACCTAGTTTACGTTCTTCTTTTGCTATTTCACTATCGAGTTCGCCTAATTTTGCTAAGTTGTTCTCCAACTTTTGATCTATCGATGACATTCAGAGCACGTTGATGAATGGCAGTAAGTCAGCGGACTAATAGAAAAATGGAAAGCCAGATCGTTTGCGGAGAATTTCTAATTGTGGGTTGGTTTAACTGAAACACAGATGGGAAACTTTAAAGCATCAAATTCGCTTTTCTCCATCTCACTAGGTCAGTCCTTATGAGTGAAGAAAAATTATCGAGAATGAAAACTCAAAATGTTTGCAATCGCTGTAAGTTAATTTGGAAGTGTAATGAGGGGAAATGTTAATCGAGTGTGTCCAGTGAACAAAAAACCATTCCTGAAATTATTAAAACTTTGTGTTAACTCTGAAAGCTAATTATCAAGTAACGCCTCCTTCCGATTGTCATTCGCACTAAGAATAGCAGCAATAGAGCTAACAAATAAATATTTCCTGAAGCACAATTATGTAAAAACGATGCCATGATGCTGTTTTTAAGAATTCCAGGTGTGTTTTTCTCCTCGCCAAGGGTTTAACTTAAAAAGTCATTTTGAAAAGAAGGCATAATTTATTTCCACCTTCTCGCTTTTTAAAACTTCTTAACATTAATCGCGTGGAAAATATCAGTTGGACCAAAGGTTTGGTTATTTTCACATTATCCTATTGATTGTATTTTGGCATTTGTAAAGTTGAAGCATGAAACTGAACTTGTTTTGAAGTTTTATAATAAAAATAGAATATACACCACTTTTGTAACATGTTATTTTGTAACAAAACAACGAATAAAATTTCTCTTTTTCGATATTACGAATCAAGACTCCACTGACTACGTAAATATTTCCTGGCTTTGAAGTCGAAAACGAAAGTAAACAGAAGTGGTCTGACCATAAAAGCATGAGAACATATCAATCATGATCAGATGCATAACATAACAAGCTTAAATGAATTAATGAACAAAAAATTCTGATCAAGTCTCAGTCAATCTTCAAAATTGATTATGCTGTTCCGATTATCATTCTTTCAACAGTTAAAATAAACAGTTGAATACCATCAATCGTTTCAGGAATCACCATTCCCTTGAACCAGAAATAGTCCTGCACGTTTTTGCTACTCATCGAGATAAATCTGTTCTGTGAATTAACGACAGACATCAGTTTTAGATGGTATTGCTCCTCTAGTTTACTGGAAAGGACTACAGCATTACAGTTTTGGTATACTCCTTGGTATACTTGGTATACTCCTTTGCAGCATGCATCTTGGGCATGAAAGTTTGATTTCGAGGAAAGTGATAGCACTAGGTGGAAACTTAAACCGATGAACAACCAAATCTGTCGAAGTTACTTGGGATGGCTGGATATTACGGTTTGCACGTAAGAACATAGTTTGTGAGGTAGTATTATTTTATGATTTGGTGCCATTAAATTCATTAACAATAGCGTTTTTAACCTTGTAAACTCTATCTAGAGGAACATCTTCAATTCCACTTCCCCATAAAAAAATCTTTACCATACCCGAATTATCATTAGTGACAATTTACCTTTTTATTCACAACCGAGCCTGATTTTTTAAGTCGAGTAGGAATGATTGGTCGATGTTCTGCCGCAAGATATGCGTAAAAGGATACCTTTTCACCACTTTTCTTTGTATCCAATATATTCTTTACTGCGTATATTGGCTCACTTGGTTCCACAAACTGAAAATCAGCTCCCTCAATTTCTCCCGTGTTAGTATCCTTATTAACATCTATGTCTTCCTTACTCTTATCACGATAATGAAGTTTTCTTTGGACGCCGGACTATTAGATTCATGAAGCTCATGAAGATCTTCGCAATAGGAAACACTCCTGAATGTTTCATCTGTAGATTGCAGATGCATGTTGTAGTATTTCAAGTTGCTGTTCCTTTGCACACTCTTTATTTGAGTGACATCATAGACATAAGCAATTAACGAGTCTACAAAGAAAACAATTTCATAATTATCAGTCAGCCAACACAGAAAAATGTCTACTTCAATAACAAAAACATCAACAACTTTTTTTGTTAAATTCAAAGTAATGTAAATTAAATTCAAAGTAACTAGTAATCTCCACTTTACCTTGATTGTCTTCAGAATTGTTCACCGTCAGACTTATTCCCTGTCTGTCTCCACCTTTATCGTCATTTTGAGAAGAAACATTAGGATCTTGTGAGGAAGGAATATTTGAATATTTGATACTTCATTTTCCGTTTGTCTTTTGGGTATTTTTTTCTTAGTTTCTTCTTTGTCATTTCGATATTTACTTGCTTTTTTATGTTTATCATCTTGATATTTCTGCTTTAAGTGGTTTTTCTATTTGCGATACCTTTCTTGTCTCTTAAGTGCTAAATTTCTCCTCCTGAATGAGTAAAGAAAGAGTACTTTTTAAATAATCGGGAATTGTTATGTCTACGAATTGAAATTGAAAATAACTCGTTTCCCTATTTTGAAATTCTAAGTAAACAACTTGTACATAAGATTCAAGTTAATCAATATTTGCAAATTTTAAGCAAACTGATTTCCCATCTATAACTGATAACCCTCTTTCATCTCTGCTATGAGAGTCAAAGAGGTAATAAATTTCATTATACGCAAATTTGAAGATTGCAATTGTGTAATTACAAATGAACATAAGACAGGTGTTACAGGAATTTTGGTCTGAAAATGGATATCTTAGGAAAGGATCATCTGGTATTAAGGAAGCTTCGCATGTATAAAGTTCTACAAGATTTACTGGAGCACTGTATCCAGAAGTATTAACACTTGCTGGAAGATCATCCGCAGACAGATAATCATGAGTATTCAGCGATTTGTACATTTCGTCATCTTAGATCAAAATTTCATCAAGGTCGTTACTGAAAATAACTCATTACAGGCACACTGGGTACCTCCAGTATCGACAAACTTTGAATTACTTTGGTTAAAGCAGCTACCCAACATTGATTTAACTTTATTGTAAGTAGGTAGGCATGCTTAGTCACAGAACAACTTGAGTGTTATTTATCAAAATATACGTCGGCTTGTGGAAAAATAAGTATGGCACACTAGAAACTGTGTGCAAAGATTTTCAATACATACTCTTCTGGAAAGTGTCCGTCTATAGCAACAAAATCACCTGTGGAAAGCTGGTGAGTTAAAACTTTTATGGAAATGACAAATAGTAATGAAACGGAAAATAAACGCAAACACGCTGGAACTGTGTGTTGGATAAGCTTGAAAATAAGCAAAAAATAAACTGCTTACTGTTTTTCTTTATTCGGACAGCTCGAGCCAGCTAACCATGCAAATGCAAACCAACGAAAAAAAGATTGTTTACACGTGTCTAACCTATACGCTTGTTCTTATTGAGATTTCGCTATATCATTTGGAAGTAAAGAGCTGCTCCCGTGTTAAATGCAAACTCATAATAATGGGGATAACAATATATTAGGGAGACGGTTCAAAGTGTCGCAAAAAGACAAAAAACGGCGATTTTAATAGTCAGCTTGCTAAAGCCGGACCGGATCGGTTCGCTAAACAATAGACCACGTGAAAATATTACGTATTATTTTCACGTGGTCTATTGTTTTGCGAACCGATCCGGTCCGGTCCGTGGACAATCGTGGATATTCGCCTTTACGTAGTGAACAGTTAAGACTTAATTAAAAGAAAATATTTTGGAGTGTGCGATGGAAGAAAACGATCCTGTTAAGAGGCTGTTTATATGGAAGCCGAGCCAGCGCGTTTGCAGGGCTAGCCCTTTAGCCGGGCTGGAAATTTTTTCTGCTTATTTGAAGTGGGCTGGCCCTGCATACGGACTGACCTCGTTTTCATGCGAATCATGCAGGAAAATTTAAGCTTCAGAAAGAAAGATTAGAAAATTTTAAACCGATCAAAATCTGTGTATTTGTAGGCTCGCCTCTGACTGTTTACATGGTGTTTTTTTTCTCTGGTAAAATAGCCGAGATCTTGGCAAGCGGGCTGGCCCTCCTGTCCTTATAAACAAAATTCTTAATTCCTTTTGAATTACCATGAGGGCGAGATCTGGGCTAAAGGGCTTGCATTGCAAGCGGGCTGGCTCGGCTTCCATATAAACAGCCCTTAAGGGGGTGTTCACATGGAGAAAAATTAGCCTGGCAAAGCGGGCTGGCTCGGTTCACCGGAATGAATTTGTGTTGGGTTCACATGAGAAAAAAAATCTTGACAAACGGGCTGAAAAATGTCATATGATTATCATTGTGAACACGTTACAAAGAAAAACATGCACAAAAAGTGAAAAATCAGCCCGGTTAACCTGGCTAGAGTGTTCACATGGAAAAATTTCAGCCCGATCTCGCTTTTATGTACCGAGATATCGGCAAACCGGGCTGATGCATTTCTCATGTTGAATTTTAAGAGACTTTGATAAAAAAGGTGAGATCTCGGCAAAATGAGCCAGCGCGCTTTGCTAGGCTGATTTTATCCATCTGAACACCCCCTAAGACGATCTTCAAATATCGATCTAATATCGATCTTCACAGTACAGTGTGTCCCACAGAATTTCGGTCTGAAATTTTAACAGCTCATAAATTTTCACAGATATGTCAGATTTCAGCAATTTTTACACCATTCGATAGGATTTTATTCATTGATTTTAAAAATATGCATTTTGTTCTCCAAAACCTTTTAGTTTGGAAACAATTAAGGATTTTACCATGAAAAAATCCAATTATCTTCTTAAGGGACTGTTCACAAATGACGTCAACTGTTAGGGGGGGAGGGGGGGGGGGGGGGTATGCCAAAGTTGACGCTAGTTGAAGGGGGGAGGGGGGGGGGGGAGGTGATACTACTGTTGACGTCAACCTTCAAAATTTTCAGAACCTTGATTTTTCCAATTAAGTAAAATTTTTTTATGAAAATGTGAATGAATGTTTACTTTGATGTGGTCCGTAGTGGCGTGGGAAAGTCCTTCCATATTGCTTTTTGTTGTTTTTTTTTTTTGAGCGATGAACGATGACGATGACGTCAACTGAGGGGGAGGGGGCAACGCAAAGTTGACGCAGGTTGACAGAGGGGGGAGGGGGGGGGGGGGGGGGGGGCGTCAAAAAGTTTGAAAAATTGGTTGACGTCATTTGTGAACAATCCCTAATGGTTAATTAGCACATCTTTCAATAACAGCTATCAAAGGTCATTATCAAAAACAATATCAAAGTCAAGTGACTGTAAAACACAAGAGTCATTAAAAACAAAACTTTAAGCTGTCTCAACATGTCCCCCGTTTCTCTTGACACAGCGATTTTCTGTTGCTGTCATAAAGAGTATCGAATGAAATTTTGATTTTGTCTAAGACTATTTGCTGAGTCAACAATTTTACTTCATAACACTGATAGACTCTGAATCTCAGTGGAGAAAAGTTTGTGTAGCAACTAAAAATTGCTCATATGATGTCAAAAACTTTTGTAGAAGCCCCCGTCTCAAAATTTTTAACTTTATGATGAGATTATAATTTTAGTGTGTTCAATAACACCACGACATGTTCTTAATGAACAAAAGAATAATCGCACGTGAAAACTTACTTTTATTAACCATTAAGGAGTTAATGACCGTGACAGTTTAAAGAAATCATATTTACTAGAAAGGTTTTGGACTAAACTATTTAAGATATAGGTTTTTAAAATTCTTGAAAAAAATGCCATCGAATGATGTAAAAATCTCTAAAAACTGATATATGTGTGAAAATTTATAGCTTGTTAAAATCTCAGACTGAAATTCTTTGGGACACACTGTAGTGAACAAACTTTTCATTCACAAAAGAACAAAAGCGCGCGATTTGTTCAACAATGAAACACGGAGAACATTATAGACCATTAAGGAACAATTGACAGGTCACTGTCAAACTATTCTCATGGGCCTTTTAACAAATGTTTCAATGAGACAAACAGCATGAGTAAAAAGTATAAAGCTACAATAAGGTAATACCGTCAAAGTGCCTAATTCGAGACAGCTGGCTTAATTCGAGACGCACAAAATACTGATCACGAAAATATACATTCATACTCACCAAACTCACCACATAAACTAAAAATGTTTCATTAAACATAGCAAAAGAACCATACCAACAGCACGTGAAGTATTGACCGTGGGGAATCACTCGCATAAATGGCCTACCATTTTCAATATCTCTTCGCAGTCATTATGTACAAAATAAAACAATTATTTTTTTATCATCGCTTTCGAAGCGGATTCGATTGAAATACGCAAATTGATTGGCTTATTTACGTCACGTGAATGAGAATGAAAACTTTTGTCACGTGCATTTAACACAAAATTCACCATGAACGTATCACAGAGTATTGAAAAAGACTAACACTCTCCTCCACAAATTCTTATTGTAAATCACGCATATATACAACTCTCAAGGTGAAGTCATTAACTCTTAATGATTTTATTAAAAACTGAAGTTTGTGTTATAGTTTGATTAACAGTACGGGATGTGTTGTGTTTTTAATTTACAGACGCTGAAAGTGGCTGTCTCGAATTAGGCCAGCTGTCCCGAATTAGGGACTTTGACGGTAGTTATCTAGGAAGGTCGATACCGTTTAGTTCAAAAGCCTTAGAAACGAGTGCCAGTGTTCATATTGTCCACCTTCCAAAATATTTTAATACGGGTTTATGTCAGATGTTTCAGAGAGAAATGTTCATTGGATTTCTGCGTAAGCAGGTCACATATTTTAACATATACGCTCTGTTATGATTTCATTAATTTTCCGGGGGTAAGCAATGATCTTTCCACTAAACGGCTCTATTCAACAGAATAATTACACAAGTAAACTTTCCGTGCATAAGTCACAAATTTTTATATTAATCCCAAAGGGATACATTTACAGTACACCGTATCGAAACAATAAATGCAATAACATACAGTGTGTCTTTGAGAAATTAAGCCCGAAACTTCAACAAGTAATAACTTTTTATACAATTGTCAGTTTTTAGCAATTAAAACACCATCAGAAAGATAATTCTGTAAACTATCTTATAATTCCAAAAAAACCTTTGTATTTATGGATGGTAACGGATCATTTAAACTAAAACTAAAAGTCATTTTAACAAAGAAATTTTATATTTATTTAACACATAATTTTTATTCCCAGTTGAAAATCAAAGATTCATTATTATTTGAATAGATTCATGTTCAAAAACAAAGACACATAGACTCATTAAAGAAGGTGTCAATCGATCATTACGAAAGTAGTGTTGCGTTAGATGCCAAAAAACTGTTATAACTTGGAAAATATAAATTTTCAATGTCTAATTATTATATCTCCAGAAAGCCAATAAAATGCTCTTTCTTATGGTATAAAAGCCGCTAAAAACAAATCACTGTATGAAAATCTATTAGATGTTAAACTTGGGGCTAAATTTCTCAGCGACACACTTTACAAAGTTAAATGCTCACATAGTCATTATATCTAACGTATTCCCAATTATATTAAATGTTAATTACCTTTGCAGTTGCAAAATATATCACCCCCGGTTTTCATCAAATCCTTACAAGTTCGTAAACACGAGAAACATGCGACCTAAGTGACTTTAAGGAATTATATCTTGCGATCTGTTTTACTTTTTTGAAAAATTATTTCGCCTTTTGAACGAACAAAGATTGAAGTTTGTCTCACAAAAAATTGAGCTGTTTTGCTCTCTTCTATAAAAACCTCGTTTTTTTCATCTTTGTTTTTCTTCTTCCATTTTCATTATTCTTCCAAATTTTTTAAGCTTGACACAGCGCAAAAAGAATTTTCGAAATATCTCATAACCTTCAAATTTGCCAAGCATTTATAAAAACGGTGCAAGTTCATTTGAAACGTACTTTAAATAGTGTAAACCAACCGTGTGCGATTTTAGTCGAATTGTGCACTTTTTGCTAAAAGCATGAAATTTTGCATATTGTTATTTTACGGTATTAACTTTGATTTGAGTCCGGGACCCAAAAAATAGAGCCATTTTTTGGCCTGTTTTGGCCGTTTTTATATATAACTGTCGCTCAACGATGTCATTGTAGTGCTTGTATCTTTCTAGGGATGTCATTGTATCGCATAGTCATTAAAACCTTACTAATTTTGTCTGATTTAAGACTGTTAAATGAATGTTGTATTGAAATTAAGAAGTAATGATGTCAAAAAGAAGAAGTGTGGTGGCTGTCGACACTGAAAAGGGTCCAAAGACGACCAAGGCTGATCAAGATGGAGGAGTTGATTGGTTACGCTGCTTCATTTGCCAATCAGACGAAACGGAGAATCTTCAATCATCATTGCAAGCCTTGAATAGTGATAAAGAAAAGCCATACAGAGAATTGGCGAATCGTATTATAAAATTTGATACAATTGATATGTTGGCAGTGTATTTAGACATTGAAAGGTTAAGAGATGGAGAAGTTACACTTGATAACTCCCTTATTAGACATAAAGCAAAGTTCCACAAGTCTTGTAAGAATAAATTTGGAAAGGACAGGCTTGATAGAGCTATTCAGAAATATGAGAAAGCAAGAAAATAATGAGAGAGGTATATGGACTAGAAGTACAGTCGACGCTCGTTATCTCGAATACTCGCTATCTCGAACTTTTGCTGTCTCGAACTTTTTCGTCGGTCCCTTGAACTTTTCAATCAACTCTAGGCTAAAATACGTTCATTATCTCGAACTCCGTTATCTCGAACTTTCACTATCTCGAACCAATTATTTGGTCCCTTGAATTGTTTCATTTTTTCAATTCAATTAAAATTAAATTGCATTTATCTTTATTCTATTCTTCTATTCTTTCACAGTTACCCACCAGAAGCTCCAGTCTTCAGAGTCAAGTTTCTCAAAAGTCGAAGCGTGTTTTTTCTGCAATGAAACTCAAAGTAATGAGAAAGGTCCACTCCATTTAGTTCAATCGTACAGACTTGATCAGCGGGTTTGTATGTGTGCAAATCATCTTGAAGATTCTATTCTTCATGCAAAGCTTCAAAGTGGTGATATGATTGCACAAGACGCCTTGTACCACAAGATTTGTTTAACCAGTTTATACAAAAAAGCATCAAACAAACAACTTGGTGGTAACTATTCAGAGAAGCAGAGAAAGCTAACCGGTATTGCATTTGGTGAGGTAGTTGCTTTCATTGAAGAAACTCTTTTGACATCAACCAATGAAATACCAACATTCAAGCTTTCAGATTTGATCAAATTGTATACCGCACATCTTGCTAAACTTGGTGTTACAAAGGAGACAAGAGAACATAGCACCCGCTTCAAGAAAAGGCTTCTTGCTCAGTTTGAAGATTTAACAGCTTATAATGGCAAGAAAGAGGTCATCCTGGTTTCAAACAATCTGTTGGGGAGGCTATTGCAGTTGCTTCGGAAAACAATTACGATGATGATGGGTACATTCTTGCCAAGGCTGCCAGTATTATTCGCAGGTTGAAATTCCTTGCATTAATAGCTGTTAATGATGCATTGAAAGTTCTGTAACTGTGATCATTTGTGACTCATTATATAATATTTTTGTAATTAGTCATCTTTATCTCCATAGGGATATTTTAAATTCGGATCATTATGAATTCGAAGGAAGTTCCAAAGCAGGCTGTCAAGAATCTTCGGTCCCTTCAACTTTGCAATCGTTTATTTCGTATCTAATGCATGGTTCCTTAGAGACCGCTGGAAACAATGGATACTACAAGCAAGCTGTGATGTCAATATGTCAACTCATCACCTTCAACACGCTGATTCGTACTCGCAAAGAATCTTCATCCTCGTATCATTCAGTCCTCCGTGATCCAGCCTTGTGTGTTTATCTAGCAATGATGACTCACAGCCAGACAAGAAGTTTGGATATGGTAAAAAATGTATCAGAACTTGGTTTATGTATCAGCAAGCAGCGGTTGACCGATTTAACAATTGCAATGGGAAACAAAGTCATTGATTTGAATAAAACTGAAGGAGTCGTGGTTCCAACCGTCTTAAAAAGGGATATCTTCTCTACTTCTTCTATAGACAATGTAGATATTAATACCACAGCAGCTTTATATGCAACATCTTTACATGGAACAGCAGCTTCAATAAATCAACACCCAATAAACATCAATCAAGGTACTCCAAGAGAAGTTCCTGCTATTCCAAAGAAGAAGTTTGAATCGTTAAAAGAGTTACCAGTTTGGTACACTGAAGTATCACCTTTTCATCTGCCAAATGAGATAACAACACCAGAGTTTAAAAGACCTAACAATCTTGTTCAAGTCCTAAAGGACGAAAAATGGTTAGAAGATCCAGATTATTGCTTGTGGGCTGTCCATCATTCTAAAAGTTGTGAACCAGCTGTGTGCAAAGATACATCAGCTATGATTCCAATCATTCGAGATGATTCTAAATCGCCTGCTACTATTAAGCATTTGTTGAATATTCTGAGGCAGTCCATCAACTTTCTGAATCCAGGGCAGGCAGCTGTGATAGGTCTCGACCAACCACTGCATGCCCTTGCAAAGAGGATTCAATGGCATTTACCATCTTTGTACGGCGAAAAAAAGCTGGTGGTAATGCTTGGTGCGCTACTCATAGAAATGGTGATGCTGAGTTGCATAACAGATTGGTTACAAGACAGTGGTCGGACGATCACCCTTTCCAATAGCGGAGTTACGTCATCTGGGAACGAGTCGCTGCTCACAGGTCATGATGTTGCCAAAACAAAGTATGCTCATCAAGTCACTGCGATGGCACTACACCAACTAATGAAAACTGCGTATGACAACAGCCCACTTAAAAACGAGAAGAGCTTTGACAGTTAGTGTGCCGATATGGAAAAAGCTTTCGGCTGAAATAACACAACTGGGAAACCCTTTTACCTGTTCTGGTGACTCAACGGAACTTGTTCAATTGGGAACTAAAGATGTGATGGGCGAAGATGTTGCGAAAATTGTCTTGAGAATTGAGGAGCTTGGAAAGACACAGTATGAAGAATTCCAAAACACAAGGATTTTTACGAAAACAAGTGTGATCGACACATCCATAAAGAAGAGCAACGTATCAGTTTTCAAAACACCCTGCACGAAGGGGAAATCAAGCTAAGCCGAAACGAAAGAGTTAAAGATGCACATCGGACTGTTTTTCCAAATGTAAATAGCAACACATGTCAGAGGTGGAGATCTAGATGATTTCTCTTGTCACGAGACACTCCCATACCCTCCTGCGTTATCAAAAAGTGGTCAAATGCGTTCAGGAAACAAATCTGATTTTACGAAATGTGTTCATCCGTCAGAAGCCAAATCTACTACGTCTGTGGTGAACGCAGCCAATTACAAAAATTATGCCGCAGGTGGAAAAATACCAACGAGAATACCAATCGCAGCGAGTAGATGTGGTGTTTGACACTTACAAAAGTCATAGCCTGAAAACAACAAAAAGAACGAAGCGAGGAAAAGGCATACGTAGAAAGGTACACAATGATTCGATTGCTCCCTCAAATTTGCATGGATTTCTTCGTTTGGATCAAAACAAAACGGAATTATTTGCCTACCTTTCAAAGGAGTTGATCCTTAGCAGTAATCACCAAATAGTTTTAACGTGTGCCTATGCTAAAAATTGCATCACCAATAGTGGTCAGATGACATCTTCATTTATTTCACCCTGCAACCACGAGGAGGCAGACACAAGGGTATTTTTACACGTAATGATATGTCACTACAAGGCCATAGTAATATCACCGTCCGCACTGTGGATACAGATGTTCTGGTGATAGCAGTCTCCGTATTTGCTCGATTAAAAGAACAAACCGAAGAACTGTGGATTGATTTCGGAACGGGAAAGCATCGCCAGTTCTTCCCAATACACGTCATTTTCGCCAATTTAGGGCAGTCAAAAACTCTAGGGCTTCCATTTTTCCATGCCTTCACAGGGTGTGATCAAGTATCGTATTTATCACAAGTTTCAAAGGGTTCAGCTTGGAAGACCTGGGATTTATTTGATGAAATCACCCCTGTTTTTGAAAGGTTAAGCTGTCAACCATCGCATTTTGACGTGGAGGAATCGCTACCAATAATCGAAAGGTTTACAGTGCTACTGTACAACAGAACACCGAATTGCCTTACCACTAACGAGTGTCGCAAAGATTTTTTCTGCAAAGGACGTTCCATTGATTCCATTCCACCAACAAGCGCAGCTTTATCAAAGCATGTTTTGTGATCGTCATACATCGCTGGTTATGTTTGGGGCCAATCAATTATCGCTAATCAGGTATGGGGGTGGAAAATTGTCGATGGAAGTTTCATCCCACATTGGGCTGACCTACTTGATGCCACTGTTGCCTGTAGACAACTGATTTAATGTTCATGTAATCCCGAAAAAGGTTGTGAGGGATGTTACAAATGTGTTAAATCTGATTTCTTTTGCACGGAACTTTGTAAATGCAGAGGAGAATGTGAACGTGATTAAATCGAACATTGAGTTTTATTCATGACAGCTGTTTAGGTATTTTTATTAGGATCTTAAATAAGAACTGCTTAAGGTTATTTACTTTCCAATTTACCGACTTGTAAGAGATTAACTCGATACTTTTTATGTTTATGACGTCATAGTGCTCACTTTGAGGATCAATATCTCTTTGTACAATAATTTTTATGACATGAGATAGCCCTTCTTGGAATCTACATACAATTTCCAATCCAATGATGTATGATATGTCTAGTTATGGCAAAATTGATTTTTAGGCAAAAAAGTGCCTATGTCAGCAAAAAATCTAAATTTTTTTTGGGTCCCAGACTAAAATGGAATTTTGTAGCCTGAAGAAGCAATGTACAAAATTTCATGCTTTTAGCTAAAAGTGCACAATTATAGCACCATTGGTTTACACTGAAATGCATGTTTTGTAAATTATAAAGACTCGCCGCTCGCCGCCCATGTCCACCTGCTCTGTATCACTGTATCAATAAACGTCAAATTTCCTTATAAACGGCTCGTACAACTTGTGTTCAACCAGAAGCAGGTTCGAAGTCACAACCTCTGGAAAAACCAATCTTTTATCAGTGTAACAATACACTCAAAACGTAGAGAGAGAAAACTTCAACTTTTTATTAGCTTTTGTTTTAAAGAAGTTACGCGCTCTAACATGGGTGCTATCAAACATAAGGCGAAAATGGTTTCTCTTCTTAAAAAGATCACACGGGAGGAGAGAAAAAAGGCACGTGCTAAATGAATAAAGTGAATAAAAAAACGTTCGATCTGAAGCGCATAACAATTAAAAAAAGAAATTAAATTATTAAAAGAAAAGCAAAAAAATATTTGGTTTCATGATACTCTTTTTTTACTTATCGGTTCTTAAACATTTTGATTGCTCGAAACAAAGTTTACCCGTCTCAGACAGTCAGGCAAGTATACGTTAGGATACACTGGCAAACATGCTGCCACGTTCTGCCACTGTTGTTTTTTATCCAAACTGTTAAATCAGTTAGTTTCGCATTTAGTTGATGTATTGTTTTCAAAGCCAACGTAGTCCTTGGAATATAAAACTAACAATAATAATAAAAACGAAACGTTATGTCTATCGGTCCACCAGCAAAAAATAGTCACCTTCGATTGGGGTTGCAATGTATTTGTTTCGAACTCACGTCGCACACAAAAAAAGAAATAATTTCGCTCACAACTCAATCTACCATTTTGCGTGACTTACAAACAGATAGACGGAGAATCGGCTATTAATATATAGACTAGCCGCCAAGGCGGCGTCGCTCGCCGCCCATGTCCACCTGCTCTATATCACTGTATCAATAAACGTCAAATTTCCTTATAAACGGCTCGTACAACCAGAAGCAGATTCGAAGTCACAACCTCTGGTAAAACCAATCTTTTATCAGTGTAACAATACACTCAAAACGTATAGAGAGAAAATTTCAACTTTTTATTAACTTTTGTTTTAAAAAAATTTACGCGCTCTAACATGGGTGCTATCAAACGTAAGGGGGAAATGGTTTCTCTTCTTAAAACGTTCACACGGAGGAGAGAAAAAAGGCACGTGCTAAATGAATAAATAGAATAAAAAAACGTTCGATCAGAACGCTTAGCAATTATATAAAAGAAGAAAGTAATTTATTAAAAGAAAAGCAAAAAAAAAAACAAAAACATTTTGTTTTGATATGATACTCTTTTTTTACCTATCGGTTTTTAAACATTTTGATTGCTCAAAAAGAAAGTTCAGCCGTCTCAGACAGTCAGGCAAGAGTCAGTGGCAAAAACCGAACATATGTTGCCACGTTCTGCCACTGCTGCTTTTTGTCCAAAATGTTTAATCAGTTAGTTTCTTTGTATTTAGTTGATGTACTGTTTTCAAAGCCAAGTCAACGTGGAATATAAAACTAACAATAATGATAAAAACAGAACGTTATATTCCTATTAGTTCATCAGCCAAAAAAAGTCACGTTCGGGGTTGCAATGTATTTGCTTCGAACTCACGTCGCACACAAAAAAAGAAATAATTTCGCTCACAACTTAATCTACCATTTTGCGTGACTTACAAACAAACGCACAAACAAACAAACAAACAAACAGAGAATCGGCTATTAATGTATAGATGGCCATGACAATGATATATAAGCGAAGCGCTAGATGTCTGAATCGGCATTTTCAAGTGAGGCATTGGTAGCCATCTTTAATAGTGGCAAAACATTGAAAACGAAAGTGAATTTACACTGAAATCCTGCTCAGCGGATGGATGTATAAACTGTTTTGATAAAAATAACAACATCCAATTCCATAAATTAGCCTTATATGATCGAGAATTGTATGTCAGATGAAGCGTAGCCCATTCCATTTTCATTTTCGCGACAAATTCATTAAAAAAAAGCTTCATCAGCATCAGCATCCAGGAAGAAAAGAGATCGGATTCCGACTAGAACCAAGAGAAGAACCAAGGCGCAAAAGTGTGTACAATCGTGGAATACATATGTGGCTATTATACAGAACGCGGAATGGGTCTTCAGGAAAGATGGTCGCTAAGCTGCGATTGTAATGCTGGATTTGTTCTGTATGCTGTGGTTTGTGGACGGAAAGGAAATTTAGTGCATTTTTGTGTTCTTCTTCTTCTTCTTCCTTAATATATTATATGACATATTATTTATCTAAGATGTTATCCCCCTCTGTTAATTGGATATTGCTGGTGAATGAAAAATAATACGATATAATGATGCTTTTTGTAATACTCTACACTACTCTGTCTGCTGTTATTATTGGACTTATATTGCAGCTAAACTCCTTGTCAAGAAATGACCACGAGTATTCATAGCTCTGCTGCATATATACATGGTCATCGATCATCATTGTCTTATGTTATATTTTACCCAAATGTTAATGAACAATTACGTTGTGTTCAATTTTTACGTGCTGTGTGAACCCGTTGTGTGGTGTATGTAGCAATAATGTCGTATTGTGTTGTTAGTCACAGTCGATATGTTTCTTTGTAGTTGAACGTTTTTATTTGCTCGTGTTATCTGTTGTGAATTTATTCCTGTTTGTATGTGACTTGTGTGTGGGTCGGTCGAGCGTCAGTATATAAACTAGTATAAACTGGTATATAAACTAGTATATACTAGTATACCGTCTTCGTGTCTAATTACGGACAGCCTTCGTAATTACGGACATGATCAAAACATAATTCCAACCGTCTGTAAATTAAAAACACGCCACATCACGTACTGTCAACCAAACTGTAATAAAACAAATTTATTTTTCTAAACTTTAAAGATTTAAAATAGACTGCGCCCTCTTGAGAATCATGCGTATTTTTATGAGCTTCGTGTGTACAATGGTAGCCATATTTACGGATAAAAAATAATAATGGCCACCTCCGTCATGAAATATCGACAGGTCGAAAATTTATGTTTAAAAATGAATTGAGGAATGAAAATGTTTTTAGATCATGCTTTTAGAAAGTTAATTATCATAAAACAAGTCAAATAAATAAAGTTTTTGTACGTCAATCACAGTGGGGGAGGACACTTTTTACTGAGTATTGAAATATAGGCCATTATGATTTTCACGGTCTATTATTCTTCAAGTGTTAGTGCTAATTGCTCTCTATTGGATTGCTCTGTTTCATAAAACATTTTATTCAGTTATACGTGATGAACTTGGCAAGAACGCATGTCTATTTTCGTGACAAGAATGTTTGTTTACATTTTGATGTCCGTAATTACAAAGGCTGTCCGTAATTAGACACGAAGACGGTATACTAGTAAAACTAGTATATATATGTATTTATTATTATTTTATGTTTGTTGATTTGTTTGTTGATATGTTTTCTCTATAATCGCATTTTGTTTTGTAATAATATATAGCCTTGATCATCATCCTGGTTGTTTATTTGTGTCCCGCAGCCACACCCAGATTTCCGTTGTATTTTTCAGTTGGATAAGCCAGGGTAAAATAATGGGACAGGGTGAGATGACATATGGGCCTGGGTGGTAAAGTGGGCCACTGGGCCAACAACATTCTGTTGTGGTCAAAATGTTATGCTATGATAATTTCTTTTGTTTTTCTTCTAGTTTCAGTAGTAACTTCAAAATTTATTCCCTTTAGACAAGCCAAATTGGCTTTTTCAAGTCAAGTCTGAAAAAAAATGCTATACTCCAACTTTATATTGCTTATGTTACAGCATACCACTGTATTGTTCTTCTCTAGTTTTATAGTTAAGTCAACAAAGTGCATGTTTCATTGTAAATCTAAATGTTTTTTTGTTTGCTAGTTCATTGGTCAATGTATTTTACAGCGATCTTTTATATTTCAGTAGTAGAAAATGTCCCGTGAAACATTGAAGTTAGTGTATGTATGTGTTGTGTATATAAAAGACAAAAAAACACATTTTTCCACAATATTTAAACTTTTTCTAGTCTTTACCAAGTGTCGTATATATATTTTATTTTCAGTAGTAACTTCATATAATTCATATTTTCATCATTGCTTGTATTATTATATCACAAAAATATTTTCTATAATACAACACTAAATTCATCTCCTTAAAAGTAGAACTTGACTGCTTATGTTTTCATGAAAACCTTAGGCTTCAATTTAAGCTGTGGTGTCATTTTTACAGTATTTTGGGGGTGTTTTTGGCATGATAATTATTTAGTTTAAAAGTGTAATTTCTCTGAATAGAAATGAATGTTATTATCAGATCATTTTACACATTAAAGGTGTGAAGGGGACATAGAAGTGATATCTGCATTTGACACTTTTTAATTTTTTAGAAAAGAAGCCTGTCCTAAGTAGTTGGGTTGAAATTTTTATATGACTGTGTAAGTGTTTCAATGTTTGCTAAACGTGCATATAGTAATATTCTTGCCAGCATGAAGTCAGTGCATTCAGCAGATTAATTAAAAATCGGTCTTCTTTGCTTTTTGGGCTCCCAACAACAACACTTCATCATTGGGGAGAGTACATAAAACACTCTCCAATTAGTGAGTCTCTGTGTGAGAGTTATCTTCCTTATACTCCAAAGTAGAAAATTTCATCTATGAATGTATATATATATACTTTTTTATTAGAACCAGTAAAATCTGACTTGAAGTTGAGGCTGGCTCTTATTTTTTGAGCCATTTTCAGATTTAATTGTTCTTATTTAAGAACCGTGTTTTGTTCTTATTATGTAATTTTTTAGATTTTAGTTTGCTAAAAGTTATGTACTTGTTTCCATTTCAAATTAATTTCTGAAGCAGCGTAGCAGTGAAACAAATACGGTAGCACACATTGCACCCTCATTAATATATTTTGAAAAAAATATTATATATAGTACTTCCAAACCATTTGCTATAGTTTCACAGAAAAGCTGTTCTTAATTTGAAAGACAATTCAGGTTCCGGCTGTTAATTTTTCGAACAACGATTTAGCCTCAGTTGTTCTTATTTCATTCTTATTTTTTGGTCACATCTGAGGCTCGTATTCTTATAAAAAGGTACTTATAAAAAACGTATATATCAACTACTACAACCATAGTTTTAAGGGTGGTCATTTAATAGTACATGAAGGAGCATAATGTAGAATTTATATTATCTGAATTATAATTCTGAGATTAATACTCCCCCTAGTTTGTAGCATTATAAATATATATATATTAAATATTATTGTGTACTGTTATATTAACATTTTCTGTAAAAAGAACATCTTTAAAATTAATTTTTTGACCCTCATAGTGACAACCTTACCTTGCAAAATGTTCCAAAACATAGCAAATGTTCTTAAGAAAACTTTATGGGTTTATATGTTTATGCAGTAGCATCGTAATTCTTAACAGAAAAGATTCACCAATATTTTTAACTTTTTCTGTTTTTGTGTATGAGCTTGCTTTAGCTTTTCCTTTGTTATCATGATTACTAATGGTGTTTTCCTTGTTTATATACTTTTTAAAGTTTTGGAAATTTTTAGAACAAAGACCATGTCAGCTACAACAGGAAACATTCCTTGTCAAGCAAATAAAGAGAAGAGAACTGGATCTCATGGAAAATTCAAGAAAAGTGTTAGTATATTTTATAATGAATACTGTAGTTTATTTATCATTGAAGACATATTGAAGGGATTCATGAAAGTTGCACCTGTTATAAGGCATTATTGTGTGATGTATAGAGTTTCATGCTAATTTAGAAAGAATTTATGACAGATGCTTCTGCTAGGCGCAAGCAAGAAAGAAGATATATCACTAGTATGAAGCATAATGTACGTTTTCAATTTTTCAGCTCATGTTTAGTGCACCAACCAGCAAGTCTCTCAATTGTAATTTTGTTATGTTTTGTAACTTCAATGTTCAGTGAAATTCAATTCAGTTTTAGCTCAATGAATTTTTATATTTTTTACCCATGCAGATTAACAAAATGTATACAAAAACAAAAATGCCTGCTGTTTTCATTGCCTATTCAGAAGGTTCTTTGATTGGACATGGTATGTGTTCATTTGACAACTTGATGCTGATTTTGAACATTTCTATATTTACAAATGTCATGATTTAGATAAGATAATATTTCTAAACACAGGACCTGTCTGTCTCCAATGTATTAAGCTTTGCGATCATCACAAAATTATCGAGTTGAATGGTATTCGAGTTTGGTGTAAACTATTAATCTAATGCTGTTCCAATGGTTCACAGGCTCTATTCGCATGAATCCCTAATTGCCGCCAGTATTTACTTTCTATTCTTTATATTATATTCTCACAATCTGCATTAGGTTCTAATAAATAAATGGAGGCGTTTTTGAAAGATGCTCAAGTACAGCAGATATTTCAAAAGTACATTTTGCAAATTGAAGATGACATTCCATTAAGTACGTTAGCTTAAGTTAATACATTTATGATAAAAAATAAAAGAGGTACTGTATTTGCACTGCGAAATGTTTTCAGCTGATATTGATATGGATAGTGATGAATTTGATTGTGAGATGGAGGAGATCGATTTTCCAACAGAATGGAAGAGTTTGAATGCTTTGAAGAAAAGGAACTTAGTGCTAAAAGTTGTCCAATGGGCTAGTTAGTAGAATTGGTTGCTACTCCTTTTATTTGTAGATGTCCGTTGATATATTTGACCAATGTCAAATACTGATTATTTGTAGATGCTGTGAAAATCATAAATTGCAAAAGTAAAGAACATGTTCCTACGTGGTGGCCGGAGACAATCAGTTTTCGTTCACCTAATGACAAATTTAATAAATTAAACGTTCACGAGCTGGACCAAATTTTATGTAGCTTTGTTGAGTACCAAGGGCAGGAAAACTTGGTACAACTTTTCGTTTTTAAACTCAGTTAAGAATGTTTGAACATTTAATGTAGTTTATTCATTATTTTAGAAAGAAGCGATCGGTGCATCGGCAAATGAATTATCACAAGTTAAACATAACAGTTGGGAAGACCTAAGAGATAGTACCGAGGACTACGAAGAGCGGTTTGCTTTTCAAGTTAACTATTTGCGTGATTGGAAGGAGCCGCTTTCATCTTGTATAAGTAAAATAACGTTTTGGTAATTTAATTGCATAAGTTTCAATGCAAAGTAACGTAAGGGAAAAGTTAAAATTAATGAGAAGCATTGTGAAGAGGGCATTTATCAATCTGTTTTCGTTATCACAGGGCAAGAAAATACACAACTGCTCTCGACGGTAGAGAACCTGTGTTTTTTACTGGACAAAACCATATCTGCCAATCTATTGCATTTTCTTTGTGGAATCAAGCTGAAAACTGGCGTTTCATCAAGTTGCTATCAATTATGAGTAACATCAAGAACATCGATAGATGGGTGCAATATGTATGTTTTTACTTTGGATACACGCGTTAGAAACATCTATCTCAATTTTTGTGTACATTTCAACGAATCGCAAACAATTGGGTTGTATGGTTCGAATATTGGGTTTTAATTAAATTTCGGGAAAATGTTCTTCTATTTTCAAAAGAAATCCGTTCTTTACCTATTTTTTTAAGTATTTTAAATTGATATATTGTATGTACACGAAAGTAAGGAGAGGTATTTTAATCAGACTTCGTTCCAAAATGTTTAAACTGGATTTTTACTTGTTAATCTCATCGATTGGATATATTATGATTTGTGAACCGAACCGTATAATCGTACGATAAAATTTCAAATCTAATTTGAATCAGCTACATTTTTCTCTGTCTACATTTAGACGGAGAACGGTGGATTAGGCCATAGTGCTGAAGAAGTGAAAAATTCACTTAAAGTCTCCGACAAAAGAAACCTACAAAAACAGGTTTTGGAATCAGTAGTGCAAGATAAAGGTATTAATAACTAAAGCAGTGTTACATCTGATCATCCATATTACTTTTTCTTAAAAGTAAGCATCACAAAAAGCTTGTAAATTGAAAATGTGGTTTGATCTAGCTTTTTTAGATATGGCTGGTATTGCTATGTTGTTACGTGTCAACATCGTCTGTTTTGATGGCAACCAAAAGTCCAGGGAGATTGATGTTGGCGCTTCCGGTGACAAGATATTTATCCTATCATTACCGGGTGAAGGATCTGCATCAATGTGTAAAGTGCAATACACATGGAACACTCCATGTGAAAAAAATATCTTCTGTACTTCCTGCAAAGATGATGCTCTCACAATGGTTTGCACTTCTTGTAGATTTCCCTACCATGCAGTTTGCGCTTTAAATGCTGAAAGTTGCGGGTGTGATGGTCTAAGGCATTAGGGACCTTACGAAACTACGACGGCAACGTGGACGGCAACGTGAAGCAAACAAAAGATTCTCTTTACTCCACAGACTTGCTTTAGAATGGAAGTCATTTCACACATAGAAATACGTATTTCTATGTTTCACACTATACTATTGGGAAATGTTTTTAATTTTACTAATATCATTATTAGATTTGCACGTTCTATACACAACGTGAAAAGTAATATTTTGAAGTCGTACTGAAAACGAAGACGTGAGAATAGCAGTACTTCGGATAAATTTTCCTTGGTTCCTTCATGATTCTGTTGGTCTAAGTTCAAGAAACAAACTTCATAGGCATTATAAATAACTTCTTAACCAAAGTGTATAGTTTCTACTCTTTTGTGATTCATTGGAGATGAATATCTTGTACGTCGTCGTCTTCGTTGCCGTCGTAGTTTCGTAAGGTCCCTATTTACAGGATAGGTATGTATTACTTTCTAATCCTTTAAGTAAAAATCCTGGTTTATTTCAAAATGATTTATTGATGTAATCTTTATAGCATGTCCTGGCTTTTTGAAATTGAGAAAGTGCAGAGGCGTTTAAAATTTTATCAATCGCAGTTAAATGTAAGTACAACGTCTTTATTAGAAATAAGTATGAAGAACAGTATCTACTGCTTTTCCAAAAAGTTGTCATTCGCATTTTGTAAACACTTTAATGAATATTGTACAAAGTGCGCAGTTATATATATATGATAATCCAGTTATTTCAGTTTTAAATTTAATTTGAATTTTGCGTAATAGTTTTTCAGACACATACTGTATACTATACAGCATAGACTAAAATAATTGTGTCGCTTTTCAATTACTTTTTTACAATTACTTTTGTCGGGTTAACAAAAATCCCTTCGATTCCATATAAGAATGAGTGTTGTTGTTATACAATTTAGGTTTGGTTTCATAATATACTCCATTCTGGATTTGGTAATTTACGGAGAAAACTTGTTGTTCAACTTTGTAGTGGGGATGCAGGAACCGAACTACTTTCTGACATCAATAAATTATATGATTCAGTTCTCCCAGAGGCCACTGTAAGAAAATTTGAGTGATTCTTTGTGAAACAATTAATTATCTTCCCTAATGATACTTAAATAATACTTAAATATAGATTAACTGTATGGAGAAAGCTGTCAACGAGACAATTGAAGAGAGTGCATCATTGAAAGATTTGATTCACCGGACATTTCCATTTGATGAAGAAATTATAACTAACTGTTTTCTTTTGCCTGAGGTTGTTTGCTCTTTTGATTTATTTAAACACTTTGGTTTTCCTTTCAAATCAAAGCAGCCATTTCTGTTCTTTCATAGTTCGTTAAGCATCTGATCATCAATTCCACGGGCTTTAGAGTGACCGACTTAATGGTGGAAAGGACAACGTGGAATATGTCACACGTATAGTTACTTGCGCTCTTTAATTCAAGAGATGCCACTCAAGAAATGTCACTTCTTTTTTATTACGTTGGGTTTTTTTTCTCGCTAGCAATCCTATGAACCTTTTTCATAAATTACATCATTGCACACATCGCCTCGTTTCTAAGTTGATGGATTATTATGTGCTGAACCTCAGTAAAAGAATGAAAAATCTTTCCCTGAGGTGTAGTTTCTCTTTTTAAACAGCGCAAACGTCATTAATATTCGGTGTGAAAACGAGAGACGTTGCTTGTTTTGGCGTAATTGATGAAAAGTTCTATCACTTTAGCTTTAACCGTTGCTTTTGGGCATGCTTTACAATGAAATTAAAAGTTGAAACTCGTGCAGCCTATTGAATTGATTGAAAATTGTATCGATGTAAGTCACTATGTCGGTTTTATCCGGAGCCGGAAAATGCATGTCTGCTTTTGTTGTATTTCTCATCCCTCTTGAAAAGAATTATTAACATTATACTTAGAAGTGGTTATATGTATCTGTTTGTTTTTTATTCAAAATTAAGGATATAAGGTTACCCTTACCATAAAAACTCTAATTTAGTGCGGCAAAAAAAATTGTTATTTTGGCCATGCCGCAATAATAATGAGAGGGGTTAAAATAGCTAGGTTTCTTCTTTTCAAAACCGCACTAATAAATAGAGGAAATTAAGATCAAAACCGCATTAAATTAGAGGTAAACAAATTATATTTGACATTTTTCAATTTTTTACATTTTTTGTTTTGATGTTTTTCTTCTTTTTTCTTTCCATTGACTTTCGCCTGATTGTCCTCAAATTTATTTATCTCTGCCAAAGTCTTTTCCTCCATTTGACGAAGAAGATTTTCAATTGAGGACTTGAAGTGAAATTCAGCTGGCAATTCCAAACCGCTTTGCTTCAAGTCAGCGGAGTACCTTCTCGGTCCGATGACTTTCTTGAATACCGTGCCTTTATTATTATTATTATTACTATTAACAAATATTTACACAGGATAGTTCCTCAGTTGTATAATATATACATATGTACAAATTTACACTGTTATCATGGAAGTCCTGTTTCAAAAAGTAAAAAGTTAATCTTGAAAGGAATTTAGGTACATGCCCATCCGTTTGATGATCTTTTTGAATAGCAATCACGTTGAAAACTGAAAGACAATATTGTTGAAAGTGAAAACCAAAATTTCTTTACTTCACTTTTTTGAAACCCGATCCGCGCTATAATTAGAGGTAATTTTGACCATTCCCGCATTAAATTAGAAGTGAATCGAAAATTCCCTAAAACTCACCCGCAATAATAAATAGAGGGGAAAAATTATTCATTTTCCCAAAAAAAAGACCATCCACTAAATTAGAGTTTTTATCGTATATCACTGATTCGATGCTCGTAAGCTCCAAGTTATCTCCTGATCGTACACCAACCAGTACTGGTTGGTGGATTCCAGCACACATCTCACAATAACATCATGTTGGAGATGGATTTCTCTGCAACATTAGTTACATATCGATAATGAGGATTGAACACCATGAACCGGTAGCTCAGTTGGTAGAGCGATAGGACTAGAATTCCTAGGTCGTGGGTTCAAATCCTGCCTGGTTCGGAGTTTTCCTTCTAACTGGGTCTGTGTAACTAATACAACGAGTGTTACCTTTCAAAATTAAGGGTAACTAAAATCGGCTTACATAAATCTGACTGATTCTTCTGACAGTATTCAAACAGTTAAGAAACAACACGGAGACAATGTCTCACTGAGTAAAGATTAATTATTTATATAAACTTTTACGTCCTTATATTATATTTGATATTCTGCAATTTGTTGCAAGATAGCATATTACAATCTTATGCATTTATGGTAAACAGAAATATAACCATTTATAAAGATATAAAGATTGTCAAATACTTTGAAGCTTCTAACCCAAGCCGTGGCCTTTCCTGGAGAGCAGAGTAGCTAGCCACGTAAAATACATAATGATAACTAGGTGGTTGAATACACGACAAATGTTACCATCCACGGAACATAAGCCACCTTTCGCACGAATTTGTGTCTCAGATATCCCTAACGGCATCTTTGGTTCTCCTTGGACAAAATCCGAACCGATAGAACCAAGGTGGTGGAATACAAGATATAATCGTTCATCTACAGAACGTAAACCACCTTTCGCAAGAATTTGTGTCTCAGATAGCCGTAACTGCATCTTTGGTTCTATTTGGACAAAATCCGAACCGATAGCATCAAGGTGGTGGAATACACGACAAATGCTTCCATTCACGGAACATAAGCCACCTTTCGCAAGAATTTGTGTCTTAGATAGCCGTAACTGCATCTTTGGTTCTATTTGGACAAAATCCGAACCGATAGAACCAAGGTGGTGGAATACAAGATATAATCGTTCATCTACGGAACGTAAGCCACCTTTCGCAAGATTCTTTGCCTTAGATAACCAGGGGCGGATCTAGGATTTTTTAAGGGTTAGGCAAATTTTTTTGCCAAACACACCTAAGGGCGCAATCAATGAAATTTACGCCAGTTTACGCCCAATCTAGTGCATACTTTTCGAAATATTAACTCGAATTCATTCGTCCTAACATAAGGAGTGTTATAATGTAAGTCTGTATTGTTGCACTAATGGAATAAGGGAAATAAACAAAAGAAAACTAATTGATATGAATGGAATGTATTGAACTACGTTATGTAGGCCAAAATAATATTTTCTGCCAGATTGGAGGTTAAGTAAATAACCAATAAATTACTTCATCTGTTATCTTCTTCATTTTCTTGATTGCTTGTACATGAACAGGAAGAATCCACCAAATGAAAACATACTTGTAATGAATCAAATAAAAAAATTTTCAATCACCTATACCATGATAGATTGGAGCACTCAGATAAATACATGATGTTTTATCTATGCACTGGTCAAGATGGTCAGATAGAAAGAAAAGAAAAGGAATTATGTTAAGAAATAGAGTAAAATGACAAAAATCAAAGTTAGAGACAAGCTCCTTGATCATTATCCGGCAGCAAAATAAAAACAGATTTCTGCACTAGGCGTTCATCAAATTAAATAGTATACCCTACCCTAAAATTGATCAATGGTTAAATAATTAATGTCAACCACAATAAAAAAAAAGATGGTGTTTCCAGAAATCCCTGAGATAAGTCCAAGAACCTAATAAAACTACACAGCAACAGATAAATTATGTACTGCTTCCTCTTTAATAAGAGCTACAGTATTTTTTTACAGAATTTAATGTAGTATATATAGGAAACAAGAAGTCAAACTAAAACATTATGTAATTACCTTTTTCAAAAGAAGACATAACATACTGTAGGTGGTTTTTGTAAAATGAAAGAATATATCCAAAGATGTTAAAGTTTTCCTGCACCCAAAATGACATTTCGAGGGATGATAGAATGCACAAAGTTGTTTCAGAAGTCTTATAGTTTTAGGAAATTCTGTTTCCTTGGGCAGATATTTTGATTTAAAAATCATAAAATGATACAATAATTATATGATTATGATGTAATAAGATTTTTATTCTTTGTTTATGTGTATAAACTCTCAATATATTATAACTTCATTTTCTTATCACTCACTCAGAGTGAAAGCCCTTTCTCTCTATAGTAAATTAAAGAGATATTGTATTAATGATAACTTGCGATGAGAAGTTTAACCTATATACTATCTTATTATATAGATCATAAAATATGCATTGCATCAAGTGAATTAAATACATATTAAATACATATCAAATACATATCTCAGAAACTAGAAGTAAGTTATACTAACAAGAGGCTTTTGAGCTCTATCGTATTGGTTCATATCATTTTGGACACAGGATCCTTTTAAAGTTCTTAAATTCAAAACCAGACAGTCATCTCAAACCAAGAAAAATTATGCTGAACTGTACATACAAATAAGCTACCAGGTAGAAATACTGGTGCTAAAAAAACCATGCAGCTGCCTACGCAAAAGAACTCAGAAAAATAACAATGACTTTGTGTATTATAAACTCAGTCATTCAAACGTAATTTCATAACATTTATAGATGCATCTTTGGTTAACAGAAACAGATACCAAAAATATTTATAATATACATCATTAATTAATCAATAAAAAATAGGCTTCGGTTCAGTTGACACAAACAAACTTATATATACATAGCTGAGCTAATAAATAGCTGTCGTCATACTTATGGTCAACGAATTATGGTGCTAATAATCCATGCTAATCATTTATATTACATAAAAATAAAACACTTGCTTGAAAGCAGCCACAATGTTTTCATTTCGCAAAAGCAAGCGAAGAGACATAACTCGAAAAAAAATGCTTTTCCTAGATTTTGAAGTCAGTTTTCAACAGATTTATTAAGTTAATTCAAAATTTCCTAATTAATACTTCATTATTGCCATCAAAAGCTGCAACAATGTTTTCTAGCGAATCCATGTTGAACTGGGTCTAATTCGAAGGTCCCACGGTCGTTTTGTGCAGACTTGGTGACCATTCATTCAATAAAGTGTGTAAACCCATGGTTGTACCTTAGGCAAATTTTCTTCTGGTTCATTCATTTAAAGTGTGTAAACCCATGGCTCCTTAGGCAAATTTTCTTCCAGTTCATTCATTAAAGTGTGTAAACCCGGGGCTCCATAGGCAAATTTTCTTCACCTAAGCTGAGCGCTAGGCACTAGTCTGTGTTGTCAATGTGATTATGAGAACTCATTTTCCGGGCAGAGATCACTACCTATAAACTCAAGCTGTAAAATACATTAATTTTTAACATCATGGCGCGCGCCGCGCCTCGCCGGGGAGAATACTAATCCTATTTGGGATAGAAAGGATCGGGGGCGGATTGGATGCGGGAATCTCTTGATATTTTCGATTATTTTCTGCATACAATTTATGAAAAAGATTATTTAACTGATTTTGGGTTAGGCATTTGCCTAAGTTGCCTAATCCTGGATCCGCCCCTGGATAACCGTAACTGCATCTTTGGTTCTGTTTGGACAAAATCCGAACCGATAGAACCAAGGTGGTGGAATACAAGATATAATCGTTCATCCACGGAACGTAAGCCACCTTTCGCAAAAATTTGTGTCTCAGATAGCCGTAACTGCATCTTTGGTTCTATTTGGACAAAATCCGAACCGATAGAATCAAGGTGGTGGAATACACGACAAATGCTTCCATTCACGGAACATAAGCCGCCTTTCGCAAGATCTTTCGCCTTAGATAACCGTAACTGCATCTTTGGTGCTGTTTGGACAAAATCCGAACCGATAGAACCAAGGTGGTGGAATACAAGATATAATCGTTCATCCACGGAACGTAAGCCACCTTTCGCAAAAATTTGTGTCTCAGATAACCGTAACTGCATCTTTGGTGCTGTTTGGACAAAATCCGAACCGATAGAACCAAGGTGGTGGAATACAAGATATAATGGTTCATCCACGGAACGTAAGCCACCTTTCGCAAGAATTTGTGTCTCAGATAGCCGTTACTGCATCTTTGGTTTTATTTGGACAAAATCCGAACCGATGGAACCAAGGTGGTGGAATACAAGATACAATCGTTCATCCACGGAACGTAAGCCACCTTTCGCAAGAATTTGTGTTTCAGATAGCCGTAACTGCATCTTTGGTTCTATTTGGACAAAATCCGAACCGATGGAACCAAGGTGGTTAAATACAAGATATAATCGTTCATCCACGGAACGTAAGCCACCTTTCGCAAGAATTTGTGTCTCAGATAGCCGTAACTGCATCTTTGGTTCTATTTGGACAAAATCCGAACCGATAGAACCAAGGTGGTGGAATACAAGATATAATCGTTCATCTACGGAACGTAAGCCACCTTTCGCAAGATTCTTTGCCTTAGATAACCGTAACTGCATCTTTGGTTCTGTTTGGACAAAATCCGAACCGATAGAACCAAGGTGGTGGAATACAAGATATAATCGTTCATCCACGGAACGTAAGCCACCTTTCGCGAGATTTTTTGTCTTAGATAGCCGTAACTACATCTTTGGTTCTCTTTGGACAAAATCCGAACCGACAGAACCAAGGTGGTGGAACAGAAGATATAAGCTTTCTTCAAGTTTGTAACAATATTATGTCACCAAAAACTTTATGCTTTAATGGATCAGTGCATGTAATTTGTTTGAAAGAACAGCAACTTGATTATATATGTTACGGGGAATATGATAAATTGGGAATTATGCATACTTCCCGGTTATTATGCACAAAAACCCTAACCCTTGCCCTAACCCCATCGGGCATTATGTTAAATAATTGGTTAATATGCATAATCCCCGAATTCATCACAATCCCCGTAACATATGCGTTAGCTATCGCTATTTGCTATAGTTGCTATAGTTTATTTTTTAAATAATTTCTGTACCAGAAGAAAAAATTACAATGATTCAGAAAGTTATTTGTAGTCATGTACGATAGTTGGGTTTTCAGCTTTTTGGTCGCCGCGTTTTGTTGTTCGTTCACTTCTGAATTCAAATTCTTGAGGTGAGGCCACATAGATATATTGTATGCCACAGCACAACCTGAAAGAAAGAAATATCAGAATTGCTCCATTTAGTTGTTTTCCAATTATGCACAGTACGTACATCTCTATAATTATTCTGTATAATGTAACTATACTATTCTTTCGTTACCTAATTAATTTAATTTACCTGTATGGTTTTTCCAATGACATCGAACTGACACAAAAAGTGTTTCTTTGAAGAATAGAGGGTCACGATTCAAACAATATGTATGTAATCCACATGCGTTGTCATATACTATAACTTTCGGAGCTAAATTACGAATGTAGTGATTATTGTTTGATACTAAAATAAATATAATAATATATATATTAAATATAAAGCTTTGCTACCTTTTTGAAAGCGGGTTTTGAAAATCGTAAACGGAACATTTGGTGATTCTTGACTCTCCATCACTTGAAAGCTGTAACAAACACCTACATAGTGAAATAAGAGATCAATAGACTTTCTCATTAATCAAATCATCTAATTTTGAGTAATTTTGTCTGGTGAAAAGATGAATACTAAAAATATTACCATGAGGACAATAAATTGTAAATATTCCAGGTAGCAAGGTTGGGTGGCCTTTGTATAATTTTCTACATGCAGTTGCGGTGAGGACTTCTTTATCTTGAGCGTATCTCCCACGTTTACGTAAAACAGGTAAATTAGGGAAACTAAAGAATATTTACATGTTAACCAACACAAGGTCCCGAAGAAATATTCTTTATTATTCAAGTCAATGAATTATAGAAAACAAGGAGTTCGTACACTCGACAAGAATGTAAAGACAAAATCAAAATATAGGACAGAAATCTAACCTGCAAATTTCAGAGCTTGAACTTGTGGTAGGCGTGTTAACTGGAAAAGCAGACTCAAAAGGTTGCTTGGAAAGATCGACAAGATATAAAACCAGACCTTTCCATTCAGGTGGCAAGCAAGTTTCTATCTGCAAGCACGACAGTATTTCAAAAAAAAACTGGGAGGTGATTTTGTATGGATCTTAATAATTCATAGTTGCTTTTTACATCAGATTCAAACAAACTTTCTGCTAAACTGTAAACAAAATCGTTCGGTTGTATGTACGAACATACCGGGCTAACTGATGAAATGCATTGAAATATATTTTTTATTGGTTTCGGTACCAGAGTGTTGTTGTATGTACTCAATGTCCACTGTAGGGCGTTGTAGATGGAACGATTATCTTGTCGAAGAACGGCTAACGATTTTGTTGAAGAACATTGGTTTTTTGAAAAACCCATTCCTTTAGCAGCACCCTTGATTCTTTTTTCGGCATAGTTATTCTACTTTTATGGTCGCTAAAATTTGCATCAAAAACACATCTTATTCAACAATGCCGTAATAAACTGATACCGTAAATAGCTTCTCTGTTAGTGTTAACTTTCTTGTTGAATATTATTGATAAACATTTCAAGTGTGTACGACTGTGTTAAATTGTCCAGCATTTGTCTCTTCTATGACAGTTATTTCGTCTACTTGTTCAGTTCATAAATTCAACCACACATCAAGCAAGTCAGTTTTTTGTTAGTGTTTCTCGTATATTTTCATCTTTGAGTCTTTGTCACAGTAAAAATCTGTTCTTAAAGTCTTGTCTCGTTTGTTATGTCACAAAGAACAGGCGATCTAGTTAACAAAGTTTTCTTACGAAAATCTTGAATAGATATATGAATTTGGATCCTCTTGTAATGCAAGTGCAGCAAATTTACGCTGATAGCCAAGTCCAGTTGCGTCGCATACAACTTGCTCTGGAACGCTTCCACAAGTTCGGCAACAATAACCAGTGGCAGTATCTATGTCCAATAGACTTAAAAAGGCGTACCAACAAAAACGGAATTTGTTATAGGATAGCAAGGTTCTGAACTCAAAATTGCCGCTTTGTTCCTGCGATAACGCCAAAACTTCATAATATCCATGTAATGTGCAACTATAAAATATGTCAGTTCTTTATTAGAATAAAAATTAATAAATTCAACATTAAAAGAAACGAAAAAGAAATACAGGTGATGTTAACGGAAAAAATGTTGTACCTATTGCCGTTTAGAAAATGTAACATATAGTCCCGTAATACACTATGATGTATCATAAAAGTGTGCATATTGAATACTGCATCATTACGACCATCATACTCAAACTTTTTCCCGCACTGCAAGCAGCTTTTCGAAAATACTGAAGAAGATAAAATGTAAACATTAAACTTGTTCAGGATAGATAAAGTAAAATGTTGTTATATGCTGGGTCATTTAAAAGAATATTATGCAATAAATTGCAATTTTCTGCGAGAAAAAAGATAAATACACTAAAATAGTAAAGGAACAGTACAGATGGAGGGTGTTGTAATTTATTGAATGGACAATTAAAAAAATCTGGGGAAAAAATCTTTGCTATTAAAACAAACCTTTGCAATTAAAATAAGAATTCTTTGTGAAGAGCATACGTGTATTACTAGAAGTTACTTCCAGCGGGAAATTACAATCTACGCAACTTAGTAATTCATCTTGGCATATTATCAATCCTTCTTCGAGATGTAGGTAATTGTTGGGATGGTGTTTCAAACAACTCTGCATCCTCTCATCCGGCTGGAAGGGAATTTTTCTCCATGATGCTGCTGGATATGAGTAACTAGAGCTCTGTGGAGCATTCACATTTGAACTCCGAGAAAAGAATTCTACCAATACAGATGGACAATCGACTTTTTCATGGAAGGATTTGACGTATGTTATGTGTTGGCAGTACGGAGATGAACACAAATCACAAAAGTATTTGATACCATCATAATTTACAATGCCAACAGTATCATCCTTTACAACCAATATCTTTTTCGGATTAAAAGACACCTCTGAAATATCTCCAGCCTAAATTTTGCAGATTAAGTTCATTCAGCTTTAGTTTTTTTGAGAAAAGGTTTGATATAAGAGAAGCTTACCGTACAATCTGTTGGCTGAAAACCTAAAAGGTATTTGCTAGATGATCAGGAAATGACACACTCATGCTATTGAAACTTATTACTGCTATCATTATTATTATTTGTTATTCATCGTACTGTTTTATACAATAGGGATCAATGGACTTAAAAAAGACAATAAGACAAAGACAATAAATAGACAATAACTTCAAGGAAGTAAACTTACTAAAAGGATCTTCATCTTCAGTCCACTTTTCTAAGTCCGATATTACTGGTTTCACAACAGATATATGTTGGCATAAATTCGAATTAAAACCTGTACACAAACATAACTATAACATTGTAGTAGATAAACAATCCATTTTACACTGACTGTCCAACAGTTCAAGACAATCAGTGATACTAATTCAGATACATACTAAAACAACCAATTCCTTAATACCACAGTTATCTTATTAGCATTCATCAATCTTCATTGATTTCTTAAATAACACAATTAAAATTAATATTAGTAAGTGTTATATAACATATACCAGGTTGAGTATAGTCAGTCATTGTGTCTAAAGCATTGATAAAATTGAGTTCCTCTGGATCACAAGAACAACCATAAAGCCATGCATTTTCACCATCCTTTTTCAATATACACCTTCTCTGTATCATTATTATTTTGTTCAACTAAAACACAAATTTCATTGGCTTACTTGTTACATAACTTTTGTTAATGACATACAAATAACAAAAATGCATTTGCTTTTAATCTCATTCTGATGGTATCAAAGTCTGGAATAACAACTTTAATTATAATGATCATCAATTGGCATAATTGCCTTACATTTTCTAATTTCAATTTCGTATGCAACAGAAGGGTCAAGCCTGATATTCACCTGCAATTTTAAGTACTTAATTGAGTATTTAAATGATATACATTTTTAAACAAAATCAAAACATCAGGAGACATACAGAAAATTGATGTCTGGGGCTGTTATGGCCAGTTTCAAAGTTTTGGGAAACTTCTGGTATATCCTCACACAATACAGTCTAAAATGTAAAACAAATATTAAAATACATAACAATTAAATGCAAAATTCATCATAATGATGAAGAATGTTAAGCTATGGACATACTGAATAGAAACTAGCAATACTTGTGTCTTCATTATTGTGAACATTCACACTATTATTGGATTCCAAAATCTGAAAATGTGTTATCATATCAAAATGTTATCATGTATTTAAATTTGATAAGAATAATAATTTTCAACCAAAACAAATCCTTGCTGATCATCAACAAAATGGTTAAAACCTGATCACCAACTGTGTTGTCATCTTCAGTTGTAAGCTCCAATAATTTTGTTTGTGATGTGGATGCTCGTCTAATTTTCATTGTGCTAGTTTGTGCAGAATGGTGTGAAGTATGTTGAACTCTTGAAACGGACATGGTGGAAGACCTTTACATAAAATCATGGGAACATTTTATTGAATTAACATTTTTTAATTACTCGATTATATTCAAATAATTATCCAAAGAATTTAGTTGATACAGAACAAACAATATATGTTAGTGTTTGGAATAGAATATGAAATTTTTCATTCTTCTTAGAGCAACTTAGTCAAGCAGAACTGATCCTTTTAAATACCTCATACCAGTGAAAGATAACCTTTTGGTTGGCATTAAAGTAGTATATCAACATTGGTTTGCATAATAAATCTTTTATGTACATAGGTATAGTTTTCACTTTATTAACTTTTTATGTTACAACTATAATGGTTTAATACACAACAGTAAAGTCACAAACAATTTTCCATGACTTAGAATTGGAAAGTTTGTGTACATACCTTTTCTTAAGAGCATTATGCTCATTGACTGCTGCATTTAAAATGGGCATCCTGGCTAGAACTGATGAATCTTCTTTAGCTAACTGCTCAACACATACTGGCACAAGAAATCCCAATTTCATTTTTCCTTTCTGCTTTCTCTTAGTTTTAGGAGGCATTTTAATGATATGATTCTGTATATAAGAAACTTGTTTTAGCAACATAGAGTACACCTGTAATACACTTAAACAACCCGCTCAACAGTTTATAACTGATCTTGAATGTCTAAACATTCAGAAATGAACACCCATAAGTTAAAATATTGGTAAACAAATGTGTTCATTGTTATACACTACTAGTATCCCAGGTAAAAACTTTTACCACTTCAAATTCAAATTCCTTTGTGAGTTAAAGTAGCTTATATGTTTCTGTTTTTGATAGGGGATGGAGAATCAAATCATATTGTTGAAAGAAAAAGATCATTATATATTTAATCTATTTCTAAATAGACATTGTATAAGATATAGAAAGATGAAATACAAAACTTCCACATTGCAGCAAATTTAGTACCTTGGTTGGTTATACAAAAATTGTTTCTTGATATTTGCAGCTACACAGAGAGAAAGAGACTCATTCTCCACATTAAACACCAATTTTTCAAATTTCCTTATCTTTCTAGTTATATATAGATAATGTTAATACTTTTATCCCGGGTAACAATTTGTTTCACAATTTTTTTACAGGTTCGGTCAAAACTGCACAAAAAAATTGAAACATCGAAACAACTGTACATGGATAAACTATCAAAATAATGAAAATGCTCACTACTGTTAAAATCATTTCTATGCCCTTATAACTTTGAAAAATAATAATATATAACTATAAAAGTATATGTAATCCTATAGATACAAAAGTAGCATGTTTAAATACAAATGAACAAATCGATACCTTCCATCAACAATTCTCTTTGTACCACATGGTAAAATTTGATGGAAATGTAAATTTTCGAAATGAATGGGTTCTTCATCAGTCCACAACATCATGATTTAAAACCATGAGTTTCTTTTCTTCAAGTTTTTACTATTTATATATGCATGGAAATTTTTATAGTCTAAAAGAAAAATCATTTGAATGAGTAATTATGTAGAAGGCTATTGACAAACATCTGTCTATATAGCCATTTAAAAGAAAAGGGAACCACTGATATAAATCTGTATTAATCTGATATTGATAAACAGTTTGTGCCCTTACAATTAAGTGTTGATAGTTGCAGATGAGAAATCAGTGGTGTGGAGAAGAGAGCTAGATTTTTCTAGGAAAGATCCAGAGGTACATGTACTGGAAATTGTGGAATCATTTTAATTATCATAAATAAAATTATTCATTTTCTTCAATAGCTAATAGCACAAAAGAATAAAAACCTTTCACTATTATTCGATGTATATGTAAATAGACCGTATCTTATGTGCAACAATCAGTTTAAAGCACTCTCCAATGATCTTAGGGAGGAGAAGAATAAAGGGAAACTACATTTCCCCCCATCTATCTATCTATATATATATTTAGTAACATCAGGCATGAAGGCCCATTCTCGTATAAAATAAAATACAAATAGAAATTATTAATAATACTTTAGGTATAAATGCTAATGTTAAAATAAAATATTTAAGTATAGAAATAAACATAGACCGGTGCACAAGGACCACCAAGTGTTTAGGAGGAGGCTCACAATTTGACCATAGACATGGATGCAAAAGGGAAAAAATTACAGACTAACAAAGATTGGAATATGTGTAAGAGTAGGTATAATTGGCTCAAAGTAATTAGATAGAAATACAATGATGTCTTGGTTAATGGCAATAGACAAACCAACTGAATTCATACTAAGAATGACGAAATTTTGTCCTTAAATAATTTTTCGTTTTCAATATTAAGAAGTTCATTGGGGAGTTCATTCCATCAAGAAGTTGTGGTTGGGACAAATGAGTTTGAATAACCAAGCACTCATGGATACCATGGGTATATTGGAATTTCAAACAGGCTCTTGATCGCTTTGGGAGGATATAATAGATGTTTCGATGGCGACCTTTTATATAGCATAATGAGCGAATCGTTTTTTTTTTGTGTGTTTCAAGGGAAACCCATTTAACTTTCCAATCATAGGCGATGGACTGGAGTCCCACAACCAATCACCATAAACAAACCGAGATTTTACGTTTAGAAAGGTGCAATGCATTGATAAATCCCTCCTTTGTGTGTATAATCTATCATTAAAAAACTCTTCGAACAATGAGCTTTTGTACCCCTCCCTCCCCCCCCCCCCCCCCCCCCCCCCCGCCCCCACACACACACACACACACACTACAATTTCTGTCTAATCGAAATGCACTAATGTGATCATACTTTGTCAGACCCCCAAAACAGCTATCAAAAGTGTTGTAGTAGCTATAAGCTATAATAATAAACAAGAACTTAAACATGTTGACTGAAGCCTGAGGTGTTTTAAACATGATGATGATGTAAATAGTTTTTTGCCTTGGAAATTCCTAAGAACTAAAGCGTACATACTTAAAAAACACCATATAAATCTACACGAGAAGCTCTGAGCTGAAAGCCAGTATACCGCATCTTCAATCGCCATTATGCAAAAACGGTTACTTAAGGTCCGCAAGCATGCAAGTTTGCCGCCTTGGTTCTTCTCTTGGTTCTGTTCGGAATCCGATCTCTTTTTTACCTCCAGCATCATCATCATCATCACAGCAAACCCCAGTTAAGAAATAACTTTGCCAAAACCACAACAAAAAGGTAGTTACAGCAGAAGCTTAGGAGTAAGGACTCAAAAATTTCAAAAACAAAAAGTTACTTTCAGAAGACTCAGCCCCAATTACTCTCGGGATCCGAATAAACGTACAGTAGGGAATAAACGTACAGAGGAGAAACAAGAGCTGAAATTAATAAACGTACAGGAGATAATAAACGTACAGGAGAGGGAAAATGCTCTAAAAAATAAACGTACAGGAGATAATAAACGTACAGGGGAAAAACCGGGCCAAATTACAGTCTTCTTCTTTTAAAATTACCATGCCAATACCAAACACTCGACTTTCGTGTATGTTCGATTGTTATATGAAGATTCGATTGTCTAATAAAACATTCGAAAGCAGCCGAAAAAGAATTTTCAGCGTTAGAAACATACCTAAAGGTCTACACTTTAAGAGATCGGAAGAAATTACACAAAAAAACGAATCAAAATTAATAAACGTACAGGATATATTAATCGTACAGGAGAGAAAAACTGCTCTGAAAAAATAAACGTACAGGACCTAATAAGGAACGTACAGGGCTGAAATTAGGCAACAAAAAAATAAACGTACATGTACGTTTATTCGGATCCCGAGAGTAACTGAAAATACTTTCTGAATTGAGTAGCCACTCTAAAGTACTGATATGAAAATGCTATATTGATAAGATTCTGCCTTCAGTCGACTGTACCTTTAGCCCAAGGTAGTTTAAATTTACGAATTATGTTGTTTTCATTCCTGGTGTGTGCCACAAGTTAAAGCTTGCAAGAAATGCACTTGCAGATATATCTAAAAGGAATTGTTGGCCTCTGGGGTATTAAAATAAAATGGAAACATATTCAATTATTAAATGATCTTCAAAATAAAAAAGCATTAAAATTTTGGAATAACATTTCCAACAGTCATGTAGAATTAAAATATAAATTAAGTAGAAAAATTAAAATATTAAAATTGAGCAGTTTTGTAGCTGGATACAATATAATTTTTGATGAATTCAGGTCATCCAGATTTTGCAGATGTTTGCAGCACTATAAAGTCCATTAGAAATCTTGTCTGCTGATGTTTCAATGTGTGAAAGTGCACTCGTAAGGTTAGAAAAAGCTTTAACAATAATCCACGTATCAGATAATTCAAATCAAGTCTTAAACAAATTTTGATATGCAACACACTAACCGGATCAGAGGAAGCCGATTGTTTGACATTCGAACCTCATTCTTGTGGATCTGTGTTTTCCCTCAAATGGAAATGACGGAATAACGCTCAATAATAAAGGAAAAATCTTTGATTTCTTGATATCGCATCAAAGTTCCACACAACTCCCAATGTATAAGGCATCGTATGGATCTTGGGATATACATTGCTGGCTAAATCATTCATAAGATTTCAAAACAAAAGTAATAGGGAATGCTTCAATGCACTACCTAGTTTTAATCAACAATCACTTTCTAACCATTCCATATCATTCATTTACCAATCAAAAGGATTTTTTAAACCATCCCTTTCTGTCCACAAAATTGGTCATGAAGAAGCAAATAAGGTCATCACAGACATATATACATGGCTGTTTCACATTATATCTAAAATCAAGAAGAAAAACAATCCAGGGTATCAAATCAATTAACAATGGCCAGAAAAAGATGAAAACTTGTTCCTAGAATTGCATATATGAGTAATCAATACAGGAGAGAAGAGTTTTCAGCCTTTAGTGTTCTGTTGTTTGCTTGTTTGTGTTAAAAACAGATCTTATTTTATGTTGTTTTGGGACAGTTGCGACCAATAAGCCACCCCTATTGTAATAAAATTAAAGTATTTTCCTTACTTCTTATTTAGGTATATTATCAACAATTCTAAACCTAATAAACAATAAATTTTTCTTCAGTTCGTGTGTAATTTCCCCTACACCGAAGGACTTTTTGCCACTATTAAAAATGGCTACCATGCCTCACTTTTGTAAGCGTGATTTTACGGGAGTTAGACATCTAGCGCTTCGCTTATATATCATTGGTCCATGACATCTTTTTAATCAAACTAAAGCACAAATTTTGCAGAAATCCTTTTGCCTACACGGGCGCCTTGTTTTGCCTTATTATATTCACAAATGCTTTGGTTATCCAATATAATCAAATACCTTTAATCTCTCATCATGTAGTAACCTGGAGCAAGATCTTGACCATTTTCAAGGGATAACTGACCAGGAAATGGAATATTAGGAAAAAGCATTGAACGATTTGAAGAGAACAAACAGTAGGTAACATTCTAATTGAACAGTTTTTAAGCCTTTTCTTGTATCCAAAGAAATATCATTACTTTACACGCTTACTTCAAGTGTTGATGTGAAGTTTCTGAATGACTTTGTAGGGAAAAATTCACAAGCAACTCTACTAAGTTGTTTATAATTCCCCACAAATCTATAGAAAAATAGTTTCGTGTAAACGAAACATGATTTTTCCGAATCCCGATAATTGATAAGATATCATCAAAGTGTGCACGACCAGGGGCGGCGGAGCAGATTTAAAGTGGTGGGGCTGATGATTTAGTGTCTAAGGAGGCCCCATCATGGTTGGGCCGACGATCAAAAAAATTATGAAATTTCGGTTTTCTAGATTGGCTAAAACGCACTCATAATTTCAAAATTTCAAAATACATTTCTATGGATAAAAGGGAACACACGTGTCAAAAAGATTTTCATCAAAAATGTCTATCAATTCGCACGAAATATCCAACAAGTAGTTGAAAGTTTGCTGATGCGGTAACGTTATCATCCCCTACCTCAACCAATAGTTTGATTGATTCCAATTTTTGCTCTCTCATAGAGGAGTACTCGAGCAAAACAGCGATTTCGGCGATGATATCCATGGTATCTTCCAGAAGCTTCGTTTGTTTTGTGCTCTTCTTCACCAATATACTCAATGAGTAACAAAAAGTTTTTGACTTGCAGGAGTACCTTTTTTAAAAAAGATCCCTTTTTAGCCGCCTCTGAGAACTATTATAGAGGGAGATGAGAGTTAAACTATGATGATGCGGCCTCTGAAACGTTAGGTAGTTTTATAGCAGTCCATAGAGTATACGAATATATTTTATACACATATTTAATAAATTGTATCAACGAGTTCATTAGTAGTTTGAAAATTGTAAAAACATGAAACTCAGAGTCCCTGCAAATCTATGTTTTTAATTCTGTTGTAACATATGAATATTATATATATATATATATCTTATATCTTCCATAAAATAAGAAGTATGTATATATCTTCCATACATGCATCTTCGCTCAAAATATCAAGTCTACTTTTTTGACACACATGTCTGAGAAGAGCATCAATATTTTTTCTTCTCATTCAATTGCATTCTTTTTTATATGAATCCAAGATAATTTCTCTCAGTCATTTGTGGCTTGTGCTATGTTTTACATACAATATCTGTTCTTTTTATCTTCAAACATGACTCCAAATCCTGCACAATTTATTGTTGAGACTTTTGGTTCACCACCATATATTGACAACTCACCCTCACGCAACATGTAATTTCCACTTGATTTCTCACACTGTTCCATTTTCGTTTACATACTTCATAAATAAACTATGGATGAACTGTTGGAATACCCTCTGTCAAATTATGCCCAAATAACTTGAGTATTTCATCTTTAAAGTCCATTACTATCTTCGGATTCTTATACTTGTCCCAAGTTTTTATTTTGTTGGCACATACACGACATACACACTTTAGTTGATTTGAAACATCCCTATAAATATTGCCAATAACGTACTGGATGAAGATTTGAACTGTAAAGACAATAGATATAAAGGGAATACTTACATAATAACAAATTCAGTCTGTTTACTGCAGTGACTTCTATCCCATTGCCGGCTAAAAACACAAAGAGCCGGCACAAAAAATCAACTTGAATGCAAACTATCTTTATCAAAGATACCTTTAAACTTATTTACAACACTTTCAGACTTTATCTGCAACAGGAATTGAGTCCTAAAACACTCACTTTTTAACAACATGAAGTGTTCGTATAAGAACTTTTATCCACGTTTTTACGATTTCCGAGATTACCCGAAATGCATCACGGTCAGCCATCTTGGTAGTAAACTTGGTAGTAAAGTAAACAACTCGGTTCACAGCTCACTAACGCCAAGATGCCTATAGCTTGCTGTGTTGTAGATTGTGATAACATACAGGGCAAACAAAAAAAGGTAAGCTTTTATCGATTGCCGAAGATTATTACAATCCAAGGAGACCAGATAAAAGCACTAATAGAGAGGTGAAGAAATTGTTGGCTAGCTGCTATCCATCGTGCTGATTCGTCGTACAAAAAACTCGATACCTTCCGAGTTTGTAGTGCTCATTTTGTTAGTGGTTTACCTGCTCATGTTTTGGATGATACAAACCCAGATTGGTGCCATCGCTGAAGTTAGGTTATGGTGACCATTTAAATAGTGATGTTGATGAAAATAATAGTGATGCTGTTGTTGTTAGTAGTTGTGTTGCCAGTAGTAGTAGTAGTAGTGTTGCTAGATATGAAAGGTGTGTAGGAAGAAAAAAGATGGTTTTTGAGAGGGAAATGGAGACAGCTCTAAAGTTATCAGAGTTGAGTTTTGAAACAGAAAGTAGTTCTAGAGTGGTGACTGATAATGTGTTCGATGATATGGACGTTGATGAGGTTGATAAAGAGAAAGATGATGAAGTTAATCAGCTTCGTACTGAAAATAGTTCCTTGCGTAGACGGGTTGCACGGTTAAGTAAAGCTGTTGATACCTTTAGGTTAATGACGAGACATATTTTACGAATTACGAATATTCATTACAGGATGGTTCCTCAGTTATAAATACATATATACAATATGTACAAATACTGTTATTTTCATGGTGACGCAAAAGTACTATATTATACTGGCTTCGCATCAAGTAAAGTTTTAATGGAAACGTTCGAACTCATATCAGAATACATACCCTCCAGGAAAAATTCTGGTTTAACCAAGTTTCAGAAATATATTGTTACTTTGATGAGGCATCGTTTAAACCTTCAAGTTCAAGATTTGGCATGCAGATACGGTGCGAGTGCTAGCTTAGTATCCAAAAGCTTTACTGAAGTGATGGACTTGTATGTCAACTTGAAGCAATTAGTATTTTGGCCCCATCGGGATGATTTGGTAATATCAATGCCACTGATTTTTTCGTGAACATTTTTGGTCGGAAAGGGGTGGCTATAATTGATTGTTTTGAAGTGTTCATCAAACGTCCATCAAATCTTTATGCAAGAGCTCAAACATGGTCTTACAAGCACCACAACACCATCAAATACCTTATGGGAATCACACCACAAGACTCAATTAGCTTCATATCAGATAGTTGGGGAGGCCGAGTAAGTGATAAGCATCTGGTCAGAGAGTCCAAATTTGTCAGCAATCTACTACCGGGTGATGTTGTTCTGGCTGATCGCGGGTTTGATATTGACGAACTTGTTGCTGCAGTTGATGCAAATGTTAAAATACCAACATTTACACGTGGAAAGCATCAACTGAGTGGAAAGGAAACTGATTTCAACAAGAACTACTGCCAATGTACGAATTCATGTTTTAGCGAGTTATTGGTGTAGTTAGACAAAAGTTTTACCATGCTAGAAAGTACCATACCCATTAGTTTAGTCATGACAAGATCTGGACAAGATTTACCTATGTTGGGTAAAATTATCACTGTGGCATGTGCTATCACTAACTTGTGTCCCTCAGATGTTCCTAATGAGCAACTGGTTTTTTGGACAAACTTCAATGGCTTTTTAAAGCCACTTATGTATAAAAAAAATTAATGGCAACTTATGATTGTTTCTTTTAGAAATCTTCTGTGTTAATGTTTTGTTTGGACAGTGAATATCACATTTTTACATTTTGGTTTCGTTTACTTCGTCGTATGTCCTGTGAGAGGGGATGAGAGTGTGGCAAGCTCTCCTTCGTTGGTTATCATTTTTATTTTGGACAGTGATTATCACATTTATCCTTTTTTTTTGGAAATTATCAACATCATGTCGCTTTTGTTTCCCGCTTCGAAGAGATTCCTGTGAGAGAGGATGAGAGTGTGGCAAGCTCCTCCTTCGTTGGTTATTACTTTTATTTTGCGACAGTAATTAACACAATTTAGTTTTTCTGTTGGGACCTATTTTCGTTTATGTATTCAGATTTCTTTTCAACATTATCGCTTACCAAATTTTTTCACACTTGAATGATTTTTTAGCTTTTCTCTATATTTATACGCCGTCAATTTTTACTTGTACATACACTCTACTGATGAAGGCATGTAATTGTCGAAATATCTAAAATAAGACTTCTATGGTTTATTATATATCTCGTCTTTGAAATGCAAGGCTTACAAGTTTAATATATTCAAGATCACCTTTTGTATGAGGAAGAAAATGAGCAGCGTCGTCTTTAAAATATTTTCATTTCGAATTTTGGATGTGTCACTTTTGAACACAGATGTTACGAGTCGTCAATACTATTAAAACTACCGGATGTGTCAAAAATCAAACAGCTTTTGTTTTGGAAAGAAATCGTGTTAATGTTTTGTTTGGACAGTGAATATCACATTTTTACATTTTGGTTTCGTTTACTTCGTCGTATGTCCTGTGAGAGGAGATGAGAGTGCGGCAAGCTCTCCTTCGTTGGTTATCATTTTTATTTTGGACAGTGATTATCACATTTATCCTTTTTTTTGGAAATTATCAACATCATGTCGCTTTTGTTTCCCGCTTCGAAGAGATTCCTGTGAGAGAGGATGAGAGTGTGGCAAGCTCTCCTTCGTTGGTTATTACTTTTATTTTGGACAGTAATTAACACAATTTAGTTTTTCTGTTGGGACCTATTTTCGTTTATGTATTCAGATTTCTTTTCAACATTATCGCTTACCAAATTTTTCACACTTGAATGATTTTTAGCTTTTCTCTATATTTATACACCTCAATTTTTACTTGTACATACACTCTACTGATGAAGGCATGTAATTGTCGAAATATCTAAAATATGACTTCTATGGTTTATTATACATATATATATATATATATATATACTTTTTTTACTTTAAGTTTCTTCCTTCACGGATTCATCAGCTAACTATATATATATATATATCCCTAGTTGAGCTTAAAGGTGACATTGCACTGAAGAGTACTGTAAGGTGACAATGCAAATTTTTTGTTTATGGAACAGATTTTAACTAAAACCAAGCCAGAATAAGACGTAGATGATGTGCATTAGAACCGTCATCAGTCTGAAGTCAACCTAAAATTAATTTTTAGTGATATAGAAAAAAAGGTGTCACCTTAAAGTTTTCTATGTCACCTTAAGGAAAATTTTTTCAATAAATCTACTTTAAGGTGACCAGTATTTGTCACCTTAAAGTACATTATTGAGCATGCCTACAAAACAACAGCAATAACAAAACAATACTTAACTCAAAATGTATGTATCCTGAGTAGATTTTAAGCAATGCGAGCTGAACTGCAAAATATTTCCCTTGGATACATAAAAGAACCGAACATCAAAATACTACAAACATTGAAATGCTGAATTTTCCCTCCTTTTGACTGAAACCATGTTTTTTACCAAGAAGATGAAAAGTACGTTTTACGTAAAACAAATAATACCATAAAGCAGAACTATACATCCAGGCACACAAAAGCCTGCAACATCCCACTATGTAATCACATATGTGCATATCACATTCAAAAAGGATTTTATGGGTTCGACACTGGAGTTGTTGAATCAAGGTTTGTAAAATTATTTTCACCATGGAGAGGTGAAGCACAAACATAAAAATGATAGAAAATTGAAAGATCAAAACACACAAGATTCCCTACTATTGACCAAAAACCATATTTTTTACACAGAAAATGAAAGGACACTTTTACGTGAAACAAATCATAACAAAAACTAATGCAAAACTATAGACCCATGCATACAGCGTCTCCCTATTCAATGTGAATTGCAAACAAGCTATACCTTCCAACAATGTTTCTTTTGTGCCAAAGTTACGCTGGACAGCAAGTATCGATGAAGTTTTGAAATAATTAATCTGTTCTTCACCAACCATCAACATCATGATTTAAAACCATGACTTTCCTTTCTTTAATGGATTTTATACCTTTTCAATATTCATCTTACCTAAAAGAAAATGATTTTAATTGTATAATGGTGCAGAAAACTTAACCATACTATGACGACATTGAAAAAAAACAACAAAACAAAACAAATAAAAACAAAGATCAAGTATGCATTTATCCATGACAATTAAAAACACAAATTTAATGACAGAATTTGTAGATATTATTCTATACTGTGAATCTGTGAGCTCTTATTTAAATTAACAATAATGACATGACACACTAACAGTGCTAAGCAAGACTGAAGAAATTTTGAATGGCCACAAAGAAAAAGACTTGCAAATAAAGTAACATGAGGTACCATTTACAAAAGAAAAATCATGTGAAGAAATCAAAACATATTTTTTTAGAAATAACAAAAAATCTCATACATTGGAAATGTGAGTACAATCAATATAAACATATACCCATCAATAAACTTAAGCTTTCAGTTAAGTTACCATCGAAAGTGTTTACACAATTGATGACAAGTCCCAACAACTTCCCACGAATCTAGCGCAAAACATCAAAGGAAAGTTTTTCCAATTTTCAGACCTGCTTTTGTTGGCATTTACCCTTTATTTATGGCCACAGTTGATTTTTCCTAATTTTAATTAAAAAGTAATGTTAAATCCATTACATCAAGTTGAACAACCTCAAGCAATTAAGATGCGCAAACATTTCCTCAAGTGTATTCCAAACAAATCAAATAAAAACAAAAAAATTTAAGAAACATTTAATTACTATATCTCAAACATATTTTTCAGTTCCATGACTAAGGTAAGATCATTTGGCAACCTGTGGTTCAGTCTGGATGTTTGGCAAAAAAGAACCATGGCTTTGAAAGTTTGAATAGAAGACTTTCTGATATGGAGTTAATAGTTGACAACACAAAAATGCACAAATATAAGTAGTGAAAAACAAAATACACATAGGTCTATCCTTCAGTCAAATAAAGCACACTACTCTAGAATCACGCACCATTTGAGGGACAGCCACCATGAGGAGCATGGAGTATGTATGGAATCTTTTCAGGACTCCGACATTACTTAGTTAACAACAAACTTCTTACAAAAAAAATGAAAAAGCAGACTTTTTGATTATGAAAAATTATCAAAAAAACCTAATGAAAATATGAATATGAAAATTTCTTGCACTAAATCCCAATTAATGTGCGTGTTTTCTTTTGGGATTGCTGCTTCAGCCTTCGAGTATTAACTATACGAGTCCGAACTTGCATATATGTCAAACCAAAACGCTCGGCGAACCTTTCCATTTCTTTCCGTGCTATGAAATAATGATACATGCAGATCAATTTAGCTGAAGATCCATAACTAGCACATTTCTCTGTTAAGAACAAAACAATCCATGACCTAAAAGAATATAGTGCCAAAGAATATTTTACCTGGGTATCCCCTTGTTTCTCTAAGATGATCACGAAAGATCATTTCAAACTCTTTCTTGCTGAGATCATTCCAGACTTTAAAACTTCGTTGAGATTTCCCTGAAGTGAAACCAGAATACATATCATCCATATTCACAACCCGATTTATGCATCCTGATGTTCTAGGATGATATAACTGGCATATGCAAACACAAATGCATATTAAGGGCCTGATTATATGAAACAGATTGGCCTGAGTTGAGTTTGAGTGACAGGTTGGCTTGCAGTAGCTGACTCCAAATATTGGATTTTTGCTGTCAAGAAATATCAGTATTTTCTGATTTACTTAACTCAATTTCAATGATAATATGGAAAAAGTTGCACTGGCTGAGTAGTTGAAGCAGATTATGTAAGAGAGCTGACTATATTGAATAAGCTGCTCTGGGTTGAACAGCTGACCTGGCTTGTAAATGTAGGTTGACTTGGCAAACAAAGTTGACAGCTTTTGTTTATGTAATGGCAATTGAATTTTAATAGGATCAGCAACCATTTTAACCCAACCTCGATTAACGATATTCCTATAATCAGGCTTTAGGTGTTACAAAACAGCTTAAATGTCATTTTCAGATTTCACCAGCTCTTCCACAAAATTAAACACAATCATTTTACCATGCTTTTTTGGGACTGCTCCATCCTCTGATAAACCGCTTTCATCGCCTGTATAAAGAAATATAAGTTATTTGCAACAGCTAAATTCCGAGATTTCAAAAATTTGCAATTTATTCCCAGTAATTTTTTTTAACTGTCAAAAATTTTATGCTATTTTTTTTCATCTTCTAAAATTATTTTCCTTTCGTCATGATTTTTGATATATTTAAATAGAAACCATCTGGTAAGTTAATTCAAGCGAAATTAAGGTCTCCTAATATTTAAGCAGTAGTGGCTTAGTGGTTAAAGCATTGAGCTTAGGAACCCGATTTTGGAGGTGGGTGTTGAAAAAGTCACGACTCCTGGAGGTACTGCAACTAGCTCGATTCCCTGATGTATTTGGAGGAAAATGAAGGCTAGTCAGGGAGATTAACACTATGAAGAACATCCGGAATATGTAGCCCCACTCCTTGTTGTGGCTTCGGCCTTGATTGGGGCGAGTGATTTACAAAAAAAATATTTAGCTTTCTATGTAGCAAAATCTTAAAATCAAATATAGTACCAGAAAATACCTATAACAGATTCTTCAACAGGTTCATAAGATGAATCGTTGTCATCACTTATATTTTCTTCATAATCTTTATAAGCTAAGATGTAAAAAGTTGTCTTCAACTATCACGTACAAAATTTATTTTAAGTGGAAGACTGTCACTAAAAGACACAAGTTAAGGCATTGCACACATTGATCATTTGTAAAACCATTCCATTCACCCACCATATCATTATATCTCACTTACGATCAACAACTTCATTGTCATCTTCGCCTGATTTGTAATTCACTAGAGAAAAAAACTTGAGAAATGCAAGTATCTCAGAATTTGTATGCTTTCTCTATGCAGTCATGTAACTGATCTGTCTTACCTTTCCTGGGTCGTTTCTTTTAGGATACATCCTTAGGTTTGCAGTATTACTTTCTATCTTCTTTGTGTTACTTCCACCTTTTGTAATTTCTTTTCTAACTTTGGAAACTACAGGACATTTAGCATAGTTATCAGCAACTTGCTTTTCCATTCCTTTTTTATTTTGCCTATCCACAGAATTCACAGATAATGGCATATCCACTTTACTGGAAGTTTCAAAACACTTAGAATCAGATGCTGTTGTAGATGCTTGTGAATGTGTAGCAAAAGTTTCTCTGTGAATACTCATCAACTTTTCTCCAGTGGTCTTCAGCTGTTGTGAACCAGGGGCAGCTTGATACACATCTTTATTCATTCGTTCAGAGTGACCAAAATGGTTGTAAACTAATTCTTTTTCTTTATCTGAAAGATCTAATTTGGCCAAAATGGTAGCGACACGATGACGATTCTGAGTAGCATTGATAGTACCTTTTTTATGAAGGCGAACTAGAATGTCATTTATACAGTGCCAACCACTTGCATGACTGGTACTGTTTTTTGTGCTGGCAAATATGTAGGTGTTACTA
>BQMF02000820.1:0-89972 GCA_027922465.2 Turritopsis dohrnii | reverse complement strand
TCTTTAGGTCCTGAAAACTGGAGTAAACAGGGGATTCTCATTCCTTTACTATTCCCCAGGTTAATTCTTTTTCCTGTTACTTTTACTTTACGAGTACACAATTTCTCCGACATGATAAAGTAAAATATCATTTTGGCAAACTTTCCTGTTTCTTTTGGTTCTTCTCTTTTTGTAGACAGCTACTGCATATTTGTCTGTTTCATTTGTTGGTTCCATATTCGAGCTCCTAGGATTTCATCAATAAAAGGGTGCTACTTGCTTTGTTACTCATGAAATCCCATAACGGTCGAGTTTGTCTCAAAATACTTAAGAAGAATGATTTCTATCGGTTGATTTTCGTTGGCTATCATTAAAACAAGATCCATAATTCTTTTCGCTTCTTCTTGTTTTTGCTAACTTGGCTGACAGAAAAGGGGAAGATGCTGCAGTGCGCATTTATTTTTTGATTTGAATGTTTTGTTTTTAAGCAATGTAGCAGCTTCTAACAGGATGTAAACAAACTTTTTCAGGAGTTTTCATTTCAAATCCAACATGGTAACTGCTCAGACAACTTCAAGAAAGAAATTAGTTCTGACAATCAAGGAAAAATACCTTGCTTTGAAAGAGCTTGAAGAAGAAGGAACCACTAAAACTTCTATCGCTAAAAAATATGGTGTCCCACTTAACACTTTTTCATACTGGATAAAGAACAAAAGTGACATTTTAACCAAGTACGAATCAGGCCAGTATGGAGCTAAAAGACAAAAACTCTAATCCGAAAAATACAACAACATCGATAAAGCAGTTTATAAATGGTTCCTCAACGCTCGTGAAAGGAATGTGCCAATTAGTGGTCAAATAATTCGAGAAAAAGCTTTGGATTTTGCAAAGGAATTCAACGCCTCCGAAGGCTGGCTTGACCCATAGAAGAATAGACAAAATGTTGTACATCGAGTGATCTCTGGAGAGGAAAAGTCTTGCACTCCAGAGATGTTGGCAAGCTGGGAAGAAACACACCTTCCGACCATCTTATCACGCTATGAATTGAGGAACATTTACAATGCTGATGTGTTTGGGCTGTCCTATCAGATGCTTCCAACAAATTCCTATCATGTCAAAGGTGAAAGATGTGCTGGTGGAAATTTCAGCAAAGTTCGGTAAACAGGGAATGCTCTTGGCTTAAAGTTACCTATGTTTGTAATTGAAAAATCCATTACAGCGCGTTGTTTCAAAGGAATCAAAAGCCTTCCTTTTCAATACAAAACGCAGAAAAAGGCTTGGATGGATTCAGAAATCTTTACCGGGTATATAAGGAAGCTTGATGCTAAATTCGACAGCGAGGGTCGAAAGGTCGTCTTGATAATTGATAATTGTCCATCCGGAAGCCACTGATCTTAAAGCAGTAGAATTGATTTTTCTACCACCAAACACTATGTCTAAGACCAACCTAATTCTAAAAGAGTAATTTTCCTTTTGACCTTTCAATTTTCAACTCTCAGTATCAAACTCTCAACTGTCTTTACTTTTTTGTTTTTTTTTTCATAGTAGGTCCACATTAGTGCTTGACACTGCGTTCTATATGTATATTGTATAATTATGATATGTATATATTTCAGACCTTCTTTACCAAATAAATTTAATAACAATAATAATAATAATAATAATAACCCATGAATCAAGTTGTGATCAGAGCCTTGAAGGCATTTCACAGATCCGATGTTGTGAAGCGTCAGATTAAGTTTATTGACGCTGGTAAAAAGGTTCCCAAAATTAACATTCTTGAAGGGATGCAAATTTTGGCAAAATATGGGGATGCTGTTTCCAAAAACACCGTAAAAAATTGTTTTAAGAAGGCAGGTATCTCAAAAGAAACACAGGTTTCCAGTCTCAATGATGGGATGATCCATTTAAATCACTTTCTGAGAATATCAGCGAGGTTGACATTGACTTCGAAGTCTCTACTAGTCAATCCAATGAATTGACCGACGAAGAAATTCTGGAAAGTATCTTTTTACAAAGGTAAAAATCAAGATGAGGTGAACGTTGATGATAACGAAGTTGAAGCCAATGACAGTGATAAACTTCTCATTTATACTCCATAACTTTGTATTTAACTGTTAACATTTGTTTGAATCATTTAAAAATAATGATATTTTATTGTGTTTATTACAGAAAACCCACTGTATGCACATATCAGAAAGGATGAGAACTCTCCAGTGTATAAACATCTACATGTGAAAGAAGAGTGCTTTACAAACCGTAACTTTGAAACTTTTTCTATTTTAGATACTATGCTTCTTTGTGCGACTGCACGTGTTGTATGTATATTTACATTAAATTTCCTAGCTAAGCAATTTAAAAACGGTAGAATTTTACATTAGTTTTGTGTTGGCATTTAGTTTTCTATCAGTTTGCAGTGTTTCAAATTATCCATACTGATTTCATCATGTTTAATAGTAAGCTTCATATTATGCAATATTTCAGTGAGTTAGGCTGTTTGCAGTTTGTAGTATTTAGTTAGTTTATTGATCTCCAGCAACGAATTTAATTAAACAACTCAATTTACTTTCATAACATCACTCAGACTTTACTTCAAATGTGACTACGCTGACACAGACGGAATGGTTTCAACTCAGCGACATCCCCCACTTTACTTAAATCATTTTTATTTTATAATGACATTTACATTTCCATGATCGAAAAAATATTCAAAAAATTGAATAATAGAGTACCAAAACATCAACAGCAACATTAACAACAGGTAAATATAAAAGAAATCCAATGCCTAAGATTTCTTCTTCAACTGTTTTAAAAACAATAGCCGCCTCGATGAGGACACTCTTAACTGCCTATTGGAAAAGTAGCTTATAGATTCATCTTCTCACACTTGATTTATGTATCAAAGCAGTCCATAATTATTCGTCGGTTTTCTTGTTTTACCCAATTTTCCAGTCGCCATTTTCACTTGAACAACTTTTTATCATTAAATAAAGACACCTAAACACATCCAAGTAAGCTTATACTAGGCATAATCAAGAAAGTACATAGTAAGAAAAAATGTAGTTTAATGACCTTACCATTTTGATTAAACTTCCAGCAATGTTTCACCAACATCCCGTAGAGATACTTCTGGCTTCTCTAAAATATTTTACTTAACCAATAACATTCCTGACGTAGGACATGCCTCTTGTAGTCACTTGCCTGAAGAGGGCCACGTGAACACGAAAACTTATTTTCATTGTCTAATAGATAATCAACAGCATGGGATGGATCGCGCGAAAAATAATCGTAATAATGGAGTTAGTTTCAAACGGTCACAAAAAAATAAATAATTATAAAACTTGGAATGTAGAAATATCAATTCAAGTATATTGTACACGATTTTTTGTTCTGACTCTCTTTATAAGCAACAGTACTCGTTTTGGTAAGTAAATTAAGCAACATCAGTACTGAGAGCCTAACTGGTTAAGCAACTAAAAATATTGTTATGCTTCAAATTACCCTCTATAAATAAATACATATTGTAATAACTCAGTTTCAACAGTAAATAAATAAGTAAATACAAAAACTTTGTAATCATATGTATATTGTTTACGATTTAAGAAGACATGGTTACGATTTTATCCTTTGTAGTTTGTTTTATTATTCTTGTTGTATTTTGTTCTTATATTTTCAATAGCACTACTGTAGCATGTTGTTGTATATACATCCTTTCGATTTCATAAGTTAGGAAAGTTAAGCAACTAGTTAAGCAACTTGAGTAAGGATTTTGGATTCAAAATTAAGCAACTTTAATTCTGATCAAAATCAACAGTTGCTTATAAAAAAAATTGTGTAATTACGTAGTCACAACTCTCAAGGAATTTCTTTATTTTAACACAAATATTGATACTCAATGTTTTATGCATCTCTATAGAAGTCACACAAAGCTGTAGAAATTAAAAAGATCTATAAGAGGAACTTGGTCAGTTGCAAATCTTATTAATAGATAGTAATACTATAATCATAATTTTATTAAGATTTCAGATATTACAGAGTTGCTGTTTACGTGACGTTAATCTTATGCCTCAACCCGAATACTATGATGAAATAAGCATTTGTAAATCAAACCGAAGTTTTATTACAAAATTTAAATTTCCTTTACATGTGTCTTTGTTCACAAGAATTTTTTAATATACATTCATTTCCATGAAAGGTTAATTTAGAAGATGAAATTTAACTTTGCAAGTTTGCAAATTTTGTCAATTCAATGCTTCATTTTGCAATATTCAAGCTTTACCATAATTTGAATGCAATCTTTTTACACTCGTCAGGGAATTTTTAATATCAACATAAACAGTTTATCAAAGGCAGTTCAACGTTCTTGTTCATGTGTAAGCCACTCATACCAGTATTAATTAGATTTGAAAGAGGAACTTGATCAACTGCAGATTAGTTATAATAATCTTTTTAAAACATAATAATATAAACATAATCACGTAAAGAGATATGGCTAGCTTAACCATGATTTACTTTCATACAGAACATTGCGTACATGAAAGATACAGCTGACGTAATATATGGTAAAATATGGTGAAGGCTCAATTAGAACATTAAAATATTAGAACATTATAAGTAGATGATAGAATAAGCATTTATGAGTCAAAACTCATTGTTATTGCAAAATTTTATTTTTTCTATCTATGCCCCCGTTCACAGTAGACTGTGAGGAAAAACCATTAGCAAATAAGATTTATTTAGGAAATGACACATTGAATTTGCAACATTTAAGCTTAGTATCGTTTGAAAATAAATATCTCAGCAATTGAAACGATTTTGATTAATAATGACAAATTCGATCTATTTACTGTTTTTCATAACATTGATATTTAATGCATGATAGGTATTAATATGTCATTATCATCAATATCATTACACGACAGTCTTTACATTAGAAGCTAAGATAATTTATATAAAATGTTTTGAAAATGTCAAACAAAGGGCAATTCAATTGTGAAGATTTAAAAATATGTGTTTTTTGAAGTGCGCAAAGATAACGTTTTATTGGCAGGTCAAAGAGAATGTAACGACCTGTTTTACTAGTCATTTACAGCTGGCACAACTTCTAATAGCTGAATTTGAATTTGTTGGGCAAATTTCCTGGTCAGTTTTTTTACGGCCAAATGAAAACATATTTATAAGGGGGGGGGGGGGGGGGGGGGGGGGGGGGGGGGGGGTACCACAAAATAAAATTAATCGTAATTGCTACAAACCATTTTTTTTTTGTTGGAAGCCAAAAGGTCAGTATTAATAAATGTTAATTAGAATTACGAAATCTATATATTAATAGCCGCTTCTCTGTCTGTCTGTCTGTTTGTTTGTTTGTCTGCAAGTCACGCACAATGGTAGATTGAGTTGTGAGCGAAATTATTTTTTTTTGCGTGTGTGCGACGTGAGTTCGAAGCAAATACATTGCAACCCCCAATCGAACGTGACTTTTTTTGGCTGATGAACTAATAGGAACAAGAGCCAGATGGCGCAAAACGGTAGCAGCAATTGTTCTTAAAGTTATGAAAAGTTACTACAAAGTTCTTTGAGGCTTGTTTTTTTTATCCCACTGGTGGAAAACAGGCATAAACGATATGTTAAAATGATAAGTTAGTGTAAAAAGGATCTAATCATAAGCCACCAGAAATTAATTTATTAAAGACAAAAGAATTATACATGCGTGAGCTGTATATTTTTTTATAAGAACATTTTTTGTAAGACCATGTGTAGAAAAAAAACACGCGTTTTCGAAAGAAAAAAAACATATATGTTTTTTAATTATAATTTCATGAAACCAAAAATGAAATCCAACAAATAACTGCCTTTTTTAACTAGATCTTTGAAAAGTCTTCTTAATACACAAAACAGTGTTGTAACTAACAAACAAGGTAATAAGAAGTTTTGAACTGATGGGCTTTACTAACAAGAAAAACTATATATAACCAAATTTTAAGTATCTATGTATTTTCAGTTAGCATAAATAGCTAAAACTTCCATTTTTATGCAGATCTATTTGATTAATATTCATTCTTTCATGAATTATTTCATAACATCATAGTTAATATGATAACATCAAAGAAAAACGTCCTTTTAAATGTTTGATATGTGAAACCTTTCGAAGGCTGTGTTCCTTCATTATAATTTACATTGCGTTATTAGCAGAGTCTAGCAGACTCTAAATCGCAGACTAAGTGCCGTTTCGGCCGGAGGAGTAGTAGTAGCAGTAGTAGGAGTAGTCCAAGGGTGTTTTAATACGGTATTCGCTTTCGCTGCTACCGTAATAACGTTTTGTTTTTATTATTATTGTTAGTTTTATATTCCACGTTGACTTGGCTTTGAAAACAATACATCAACTAAATACAAAGAAACTAACTGATTAAACGTTTTGGACATAAAAGCAGCAGTGGCAGAACGTGGCAGCATGTGCGGTTTACCAGTGAATCCTAACGTATCCTTGCCTGACTGTCTGAGACGGGTGAACTTTTTCGAGCAATCAAAATGTTTAAAAACCGATAGGTAAAAAAAGAGTATCATGATACAAAATATTTTTTTTGTTGTTTTTGTCTTAATAGTTGTCTTAATTTCTTTTAATCGATTTCTTTTAATCTATTTTTATCAGATCGAACGCTTTTTTTATTCACTTTATTCATTTAGCACGTGCCTTTTTTTTCTCCTCCCGTGTGATCTTTTTAAAAAGAGAAACCATTTCCCCCTGACGTTTGATAGCACCCATGTTAGAGCGCGTAACTTTTTTAAAACAAAAGCTAATAAAAAGTTGAAGTTTCCTCTCTCTACGTTTTGAGTGTATTGTTACACTGATAAAAGATTGGTTTTACCAGAGGTTGTGACTTCAAATCTGCTTCTGGTTGAACACAAGTTGTACGAGACGTTTATTGATACAGTGATACAGAGCAGGTGGACATGGGCGGCGAGCGACGCCGCCTTGGCGGCTAGTTATTTATAATACCGAAATACTGACTGTTGCAGATAAGCTTTTTATGAACTACTGATTAATTTATCAATGTTACTGGTTATAATCTTCCCTAAACCCTTCACATATTCAAAACCTACTAAAGGATAAATATTGCAAAATAAAACATTACAATTGCAGAGTTGAAGTTCATTTCCTAAATGCAATCTTTCCATCAGTCAATCAATTTTATTTAGAATTTCCTGTGGATAGAGGACGAGTTTTGATTGATAAAGGCTTATTCCATCGTAACATTCTAGCTAATTGAGGTTGCGGTGCATGTCAAATCAGCTGTTTTCATAACAAGGAATGTTCTGTATGAAAGGATTTCATGTCTAAAGGACTTACTAGCAATATAATACTTAATGAGTTTCTGTTGTCAGTGTTAGTTCAATAGGATTACTGGAAAAAAATTGCTGTTGACCAAGTTCCTCCTTCAAAACCTTTTAATTTCTACGGTTATAGGTGGATTTAATAAGTATCCCCGATAAAGTTGAACTTTCGTTAATAATCTACTTCATCATTTGTGTTGATATCAACAAATTCTCTTACGGGCCTGATAACATTACACTGAAAATGGTAAATATTCAAGCGCTTGAATGACAAAATAAGACCTCGTTATTTCAGACGTGAATGTTTATCAAGAAATTCTTTCTAATAAATTCGGAGATAGAAAAAATTAAAATTTTACAACAAGGATAAATTTTGATTTATGAATGCTTATTCCATTATTATGTTCAAATTTAGTTTTCCGTTCCACGTATACTGAAAGGGGACTAAAAACTAGGTGCTTATTCAGCACTAATCATGCATTTTACTGCTTTTACTGATTAGTTCATAAATTCATATTAAAACCGATCTGAAATATTAAAAGAATTCAAAACAAAAGATTGTGGAAGGCAATTTTGTACTTAATGAGATTTCATTGCTTATTCCATTTGCTAATTAAAAACTAGAGTCACTTTGTAAAAATTCTGTGGGAGCCACAGAATATGAAGTTATTTGCAAACAAGAAATCTATAAGCAGATCAAAATTAAGAAGTGGTCTTCCATTTTTCCGCATTGGCCGACTCGTATTAACTCAATACTAACAAACTTGAATGCGATAAAAGAAAATTCAATGATCATCAGTAATAATGTTTAAAATGTGAGATTTTTTTGAAGTCATAACTTCTGCATGATGACGGATACAATCCTACTTTTTAAAATTGCTATATCCCGCTTCAGTAAAAATAGATAAAAAGTTTTATTTTAGTAAGACAGCATATTCTTCAGTAGCTGTTGACGGAGAGTAGATCATTATTAGAGCAAATACATATTTCGTGTACAGGAATTTCGTATAATTAGCTAGGAAAGCCAGATGCCTTTAAGATTAACTGCTGGAGCCACTTAATATATTTACAACGTCCTGTGTTGCAATGCATGAAATATTAATCCCGTTATGTGATGAAAACATTGATAAAATGGAATGGTATGTGACTGTATTGGAACCATTGTCATGCAGCTAGCAAAACCTCAAGAAAATTACTTATCTCATTATGTGATATAAAAGGGCCATTCTAATTCACATTCCTAATGCGTCGGGACATTTGCAGTCCCTGATTAATTTCCGTAAATAGTATCTGATGAAACGAAAAGAAAACTATTGAAGATGAGAGAATCTGATTACAATCAATCAATGCCATTTGCGCAATTTCATTTGCATAAATTTTTCTCATCCGTTTTAACACTTTTGACTACCCAATTTAATTGGATAACTATCTTTTGATCATTTGCAAAATTGCAGAATTTCACAATATAAAAATCAAACGTCAACAGAAATGCTTATTAATACTAATTTACATTGACAAGAAAAAGGAGGCTTTGGAAATTATAGGGGCCAATTTACATAATCTGAAATCCATTTAATCAGGATTAGGAGTTTAGTATAAATAAAAGTTATGTTGAGAGGTGAAGCTCATATGCAGTGACATTTGTGATCAACAAAGAAAGAATCATGAAGACTTTTACAACGTTGTTGTTAGTAGCTATGGTAGTCGCTTTAGCAAACGCTTTAGAAAAACGTGAGCTCACTATTCGTATTCATATGAGACATCAATTACAAGGAAGTTGTTTCATTTCCAAATCTTAAAACATTAGCTTTCGTAATAATGTATTTTAATTCATTCCAGCGCCGAAATGCCATTATGATGCTACTGGAAACTGCTATTTGGAGAATGACGAACGAGGGCAAACAAGTAAATGTTTTTTCATTATTTGTTGTTAATGGCAGATCATATGGTGTAATAATAAAAAGTAAAAACTATATCACGATAACTTGGAAACATCACTTTATCACTTTACTTTAAATCCATAATTGCTGTTTCTTTACATTGTAGGTGCATGGCAAAATTTGTATGATAGTATCTATGAAGATAATAACGAAGGTGAGGCATTATCTGATCGTATTAAAATTCATTTAATCCATGGATTTGTTTTAGAAATAATTCCCCTTGTTATAATTTATTTCCAATTTTCAACAGATTTCGAAAAGGAAATAGCTGAGCTCATCAAGAAGGTGATTTCAAAAAATGAAGGTAACTTTTTACGTCGATTGGTAAATATTGACAGATGATGTAATCAACATGTGTAGTTTAAGATATAAGTCAACTGCACTTCTCAGAAAAATTCCGAATGCGACATGTATTAAAAGAAATCCAGTTGAAAGCATGTAACTCTTTCTGAGATTCATACGCATGTTTATAGGATAATGAATTGATAGGTGGTATTTACTGCTGTAGTAATTATAAGGCACAAAACAGTCATGCTTGTGAACAAAAACTCAGTAACAGACTTATCTAAAGATAACGTAGTTGGTTTTAACTATTAGCCGTTGAGTGTTGGGTTTACTTCGTGCCCTGTTAAATTAGCATCCTTGAAAAATTTTCTCGACCATTAGTTTTCAGTATTTGTGCTTGCACAATATTTTGCATACAATAAGTACCCTTGGCTACATGGGATTTGTTGAAAAATTATCGTTTAAAACATTTTTCCTAGACACTCGTGACAACAATCGCCACGGGTATGCCTGAAATGGAAATATTGGAAAATAAGGTTCGTCTACTTATCTGTATTTGTGGAAATTCGTAGCAGCAAAGTTAGTGGAAATGTAATGGAGTATGTAATTCCAAATCAATGCATAGTATTTATTATATTTTTAGGTAATTCCAAGTCAAAAGAATTAAAACACTAGTCACCGTGATGTAGTTATTTGCACATGAATATGTATGGATGTATAATCACTAACACTTGAAATAAACCATTTAATTGTCAAATCATTTGTAGTTTTTTTTCTATCCTTTTATCTCAAGTAGCGAAATAAGCCAGGACGAAAAAGAGTTTGTTAGGCACCATGTAAACATTGCTGATTATTAAAACGACCAGATTTGTTTTGTTTTGGTATCGTCCACCTTTCATTAAAGCCTAGTAGTTCTGTATGCTGTTCCAAATTCTCATTATGTTTAGATTATGTTTTGCGCACATTCTTCATCATTTTATATTAGTAAGTTTTCATACATCATTATTGCTGCCAAACTTATGAAGTTATATCGATAGCAAAATCAAAACATCGATCTTTCAATCAAGCAATCGATCATTCAATCGGTCGATCAATCAATACACAGGTCGATCAATCGATAATTCGCTTGCGTTCTCAATCAATAACTCGGTAAAATTGCCGATTCAGCAATTCTGCAAAAGCGGCGATGCTCTGCAACTCAAAAAAGTGCCGATTCAGCAACTCAATAAACGTACTGCAGCAACTCGAAAAAAGTTCCGATTCAGCAACTCAAAAAACGTACCGCAGCAACTCGAAAAAAGTGCCGATTCAGCAACTCGAAAAAGTGCTGATCTATGCAAAATTTTGTGCACAAAGTTAAATATGGCGAATTCCTTTTTATTGTGAAAAACATGTATAGCCATACGGAAAGAATTCTTTTTAATCGAGTTTTGGTGCAGAAATGGGTGAAATCGTCCCAATGTCAATTTATTTAAAAGTGATATTGACAGATTAATACCGTCAATAAATATGTTTTTAAAAAGGAAACTTTCACTATCTAAATTGCTCAGTTTTCGTAAAATCTAAAGTCCTCAGCCACACCTAAGTTTATTAAAAAATGTATACCTCTTTTCGGACACCCAGTTTTTAACTGGCAAACTAAATTCAACCTTGTCTTCAGTGGCACAATTACTTTTTGACGGGCAATTATAATAATTACATTCCTATTAAAAATAAGTAGCTTATGGCATAAGTGAGATGACCTAATCACATTTTTTTCCGAGATGAAAATTTGTCGGTTTGCTGAGTTACTTCATAACAATAATAATAAAAAACAAAGATTACATTTTTATTATTAATAATTATTCACCGGATTATTGGGTTGAGTATTGGTAGTCGATTGATCGATTGAATGATTGATCGATTGAATGGCTGATCGATTGAATGATTGATCGATTGAATGACTGATCGATTGAATGACTGATCAAATTGCTGATCACTGTATCGATTGATCGACCTTCTTTTTTGATCGATGGTCGATCGGTCGACCGATTGAATGATCGATTGCTTGATTGAAAGATCGATGTTTTGATTTTGCTATCGATATAACTTCATACAAACTTACATTCACAATATCGTTAGGTGAGAATTATTTTGTTCTATCTCCATTTTTGGAAAAAATGAGCTCCGATTGTTTTTAAGCTTTTCAGGATCATTTCGTTCTTTCTCCGTGAGCTCTTTCCAAAAATAAGCGCAAAATCTCGTTCAAACGACAGTCTGATATTGTTTTATCTCCTTATTCGTTATAACGCCTTAAAATTATTATGTTCTATCTCCAAAAGCCAAGCAAATACGGCTTATTCTATGTACAGGTTGATTCGAGGTTATTGATTTGCCCTGAAACCGCTGTTAGATAATCTTGTAAATAGTGGAGATTGTTTGTTTTTATTGTATTTTCAAAATGGCGAACGTGGAAGCGATTTATCAATCATAAGATGCTGATTAATTCATTTTCTGTGGTTTGAATATAATCACAAAAATTAATGTCGTGCAAATATAAAAAGTCACATGAGAACATGCAAAGGACATCAATTGACAAAATAGCCAACCTTCGCCCTAGAAAATTTAACGCAATCTTTAAATACGCAGTTTTAAAATATAAATTGCATAGATTGGTACCAAACTTATCTTTTTTCACTTTAATGTAATCTTACCAAAAGCAACATTAATAGGAAGCATATAGGCAAACATACTCTCAAGATCATCCTTTTCGGCCTTTGAAATCAATCTGATAGCTTTCAAAACTTTCGCAAGTGGGATTTATGGAGATTTTTTGGTAGACTTTCTGGTTTGTTAGTCAATTTAGCCTGTTTAAAAGGGTCGGTAAATTTTTCTTTATACAAGACATGGTTTGGAGTGTTTTTGAGATGAACAACTGTTTTGATTGAAAAATACGGAACAGATTTATAATTAAGCAATGCAGCAACTTGAATGAAGTTCTTAATGCTGTCTGATTGCACTTCTATTACCATGAACGGATGTTTTTGATTCACATTTGGTAGCATTTGCACCAAACCAAGTGGAGAAAATATCTCAACTGGAGAAGAGGCCCTGTCACTTTGAATATGAACATTATCAACTGCTTGAATGCTGGAACGACTAGACTCACAAAACCTCCGTTCGATTATAACTATCTGTGTCGAAAAATAAACTCTTGAAGGACAGAGCAGACTTATAGCTGTTTCGATTTTGTGTGACGCACGAGTCAACCAAAGTATAACTTTTTTAATGGCAGGATCATCCTTAAGAATTCTTTCCAACATTGACATTGTAGTACTGGCAATGTCATTACCTCCCTCTTCCAGTAAAGCTCCAAAGCACACAATACCCTTTCTTGTATGAACAATATATATATGTATGGTGATAGGTTTCTTTTGTATTAAAAGTTTCCTACTTTAGATTTTGGCAAGCTTATAACATTTTCTAAGCCAATACAAACAACAGCTACCTTTTCATCTTTAATTTCATGAGCGTTTTTTCGTTCAGCCCTGCTGTCATTTTTAGATGTAACGTGTCTGTTGTATTTTACAGTCAGCTCATGCCAACCACTCTTAACGAAAATTTGTAGTCTTTTAAATTCCAAATTAAGATTTTGGAGTGCCCAAGCAACTCCAAGTGATATACACAGAAGCAGCATAAAGGAAAATTGATGTTTTTCGTACTGTATAAAATATTTTTTGTCAGTTAAAGGCGAATTTGCAAGAGAACGGAGTTAAAACAAAATAATTTTAATAAATATCACATGTTTTGCTACTATTTTGTTCTATCTCCAATTGCAAACTTTCCCTCGAGGAGAGTGGGTATTAGCAAATTTGAAATAATTTTTGGTCAGGGACTCCAATTACGATGTATTCAAAATGTACCAAGTAACTTTCCATAGAAAGGTTTCTTACAGATTTTGTGTGGTTATGAAATTTAAAACTTAATTTTCTCAGTTTAAAAAAATTGGAGATAGTACAAAATAATTCTCACCTAACGATATGTTTAACCTTATCAAATGTTTAGCTTACAAATTGTTTTTCAATGGTTACCATATTTTTAAATTTCCGCCCGCGTATGCGTACACATTCTATCTATCTATCTGTCTTCTCTATCTGTGTCACAGTTTTTTTGCCATTTTCGGAAAGTCCGTTCGGATTTCGGATAGTTTGTTTATTCAGAATAGTTAATGACAGACCTAAAACTCTATGCTAAATGTAATACAAAAAAGGCCACTTTCAATATTAATTCATAAAAACATTAACTTTTTTTTTACTTTTGAAATACTTTTAGAACTTATTTTAGCCGTTTTATGTTGCAAACTTCCCAATTCAATGTTTAAAATTTTTATTAGCCAGTCCGTTAAATATGCACACAGAGCTCGTAAAAGCTTCGAAGATGAATTTTAAGACTTCTTTTCTTGTCTTTATCTACTATTTCAATCGAAATATTATCATGAGGACATTCCTTATAGAGGAAATATTGGTGTTTAGCTGACTCTAGGAAAATTCTTGAAAAAGGTGATGAAGGTTTGATAATAAACAAAACTGCGATGTGGAAAAACTTTCAATATCACAGCAGAAATATATGTAGTATCAACATCATTAAATGCATGAAACATGCTCATTATATATTTCTCCATAGGGCGAAATATATGTTAAAACCGGCAGTTTCCTTCTCCTTTCTCCGTTCACTTTTATAGCCGCGGTTCAGTATTGAATTTTGGCCTAGGCAAGATAGATAAGAACATGGGCTAGTCTTGAGTGAACGGTACGCCATTTTGTTCAGTCAGTGTACAGTGTGGTAGTGGAAGATTTTTGCTTTCTTAGCTTTCAAAATGATTCAATAGATAAAACGTTGGATGATGGAAATAAATCGTTTTAGTTCAGTGATGTCCTAAAAGATTTTGTAAAAACTTTTGAATGAACGTGTAAAAAACTGAAAAAAATGATACCAATGTCATGGATGTTTTGCTTTTGTTGACAATAATGATGACTGCTTATTAAATGCTTGGAACAGTAAAGCATTGAAGCTGTGATTTCAGTGCAAAGGCGAAAATACATTTTTAAAACCCAGGCTGAAGATTTATTTTTATTTTACATCCTGATATAAATGCAGCCCAACTGAACTGATCAGTTGCTGATCAGAAAGCACATAATGATGATTGATGTACAACCAACAGGAAATCCTTTTTATATGGAGAACAATCAGTTCAACCAGTTATGTTAACTCAGAGAGTACATTACAAAAACTGCAAGTACAAACTTGATGTTTTATATGCAATAAGAAGTTCAGAAAACCAATTACGTATAATATGTTTACACAACAGAGGATTGAGAAGCTGGCCTGATTGAGTGTGCTTCCCTGGAAAGTCGTTTAATCTAATAACAGAAACATAATTTACTATGGATTAATTCCATGATCACGTGTACTGTTTTGATACTGTATAATTATGTTTTATTTAGTAAAAACTAATATATAAATATAATATATATATACAGTCAGTTTTCCTTACTACGAACGAAGAGCATAAACCAAAACACAATTCAACATAACAGTTTGTAAATTAAATCAATCTAGAACACAAACTTCTACTTTCAGCTATGTAGTGATTTGAATATGGACGCGTATTTTCACTATCAAAGTCTGTTCTTTTCCATTTGGGATTTATGAATGTTGTTTTTATTACATATATATAATAAATAATGGGTTGTGAACATATTTTTTTGAATCAAAGATGTTTATTCTGAATACTTGAATTTGATGTTTTGTCACTTAAAGCCCATCTCATTTTTGAAAATGACTGTTCTTTTTCCTAACATGAAATGCTACACATAATATTTTTTAGTATTATAGATTTTGATTGCTTTTGATAGTTATTTGTTATATATGTCTTCCCCAGTATTTTTAATTGACAATTTACTTTTCTTCTTTTGTACACCTGTATACCAATTTGATTATATAATGTAAGATTTTATGTAAGTCTTATTCAAGTTACAAAGGCAAGTGTTCTGTTGAAATACATTGTTTCCAGTGATTTTTGGTATAGAGGATAAGAAACTTGGCAAGCTTCCGGAATAATAACGATCATATGTTTATAATGATGAAATTTCTTTACCAGCAATTCAATAACGAGATTTACATGAGGGGAAATGGAAATCGATTGATCATCCCAAGTTGTCGTAATGAAGCTGGTAGGAAATCCTTTACCATCCAAGGGGCATTAAGTTTTTAACAAAATTCCACAAGACAGCAGGAAAAAAATTTCTTTTGTAAACTTTAAAGAGTTTATCTCAAATTTTAAGTTTTGACTGAGTTCAATTGCTTATGTCTAATTTGCAAATTGCCTTGTGGCCTTAATTTCGTCTTCAATCTCTTTATCAGACTCAATTATTTTCTGATTTATTCTTGCCAGCCAGTATGTTTTATATAGTTATCTTATGTTGCAGGTCCTTCATTTATAGCAGAATCTTATTTTTCTGACGAAGTCAACCTGTGTAAATATGTTTTTAATAATAAAAAAATAATAACATTGGGGAAAAATTGATCACAGTTAGGTTTTATACATTTTTAGCTATGTCCATAGTAACTCTCAGTTATTTATAAGAGAAACCTTATCATTTCACCATGAGCCATGTTCCTTTTATAATAAGTTCAAAGTAAGTTCTAAGTTCTATTCAAAGTAAGTGAATTAGTATGAACAACATTTTTATCTGAGTATTAGATTGATGTTAGTTATACCATTGTAATTATACATTTTTCTTATGCTTATCAATGTACACACAATAATTGATAAAATTTTCGCAACTTTGGGGAAATATATAGTCGCATTTTTGCGAATCTTGTTTTATTTCAAACAAGAGCCAGTTGGCACAAAACGGTAGCAGCAAATTTACTTGTCAAACGAACACTTTCGAAATGTTACTTTAAGTTCTAAAAATTCTTTAGCAGTGTTTTCTGAGATATCTCAGTCAATGGTGGACAACAGGCATAAAAGATGAATTTGATGAAAATGATTAGTGTTAATAGGGTCTAATCATAAAACACCAGCAAATCAATTTATCAAAAGACAAAAGAATTATACATGCGTGAGTTGTGTAACGTATGTTTTTTTTTTATAAGAATTTTTTCATAAGAGCTTATGTAGAAAAAAAAAGTTTGTTTATGATATTAAAGTTAATCAACGAAGATATATAGAGCTTGTGATAGATGAACAGCGGTAATTCACGCATGCATAAGAAATGTACTAACACATTCGTACACTATTACTATGTACAGTCGTCTACAAGTTTTAATGTACTAGCATTCGGCGGGTTGATTGTTTGCCTATTATTGTGTATATAGTCGATGAAATGTAAACACAGGCGAAGAATTCAAACTTTTGATTTTATTTCGTAAAATCTCAGTCGATCTAATACTGAGTACTCACAACCCAGCCTCATCAGACTGGAACCTTGTCCCTTTATCCTCTTCTAATCTTTCTCGTGAACGAAGAAGGAGCTCTTGTGGTCGCGTGGTTTAATCTTTGGTTTAATCCAAAGATATTATTGGCATTAGTTGACAGAACAGAGAAAAACATTCAATGGATAATAACTTGTACGGTGAGAGTCATCTCCAGAAGGACATTTCTTCGAATGATAAAGAGGACGAAGAAGCTTCTCGAACAGTTCCTCAAAAATGATCTACCAGCCATAGAGGGGTAGAGGTTGAAATACCGTCTGTCAGCCATAAAGGCACAGACTCGTCTGTCTTGGAACCTCCCAGCCGTGTTCGGGGGAGGTCTCCAACCAAAAGGAAACATAGAAACTCATCTCATTCCAGAAGGAATCGAGCAAAGAAGAGAAGGCAAAAACAAGTATCGTCCTCTTCTTTATCATCATCATCTCCATCTTCGTCAAGTTCGGACGAGACAGACGAAGCCTCGTTTAACCAGGGGAGGTTCAAAATTGTGCCAGAGGAAGAAAAGTTTTGATACAGTTTACCATCTTCAATGGCAGAATATTGCAATGATAATTTCGAAATTTATGTACCGGAGAAAGAGTTAAAAACAAACATTTTGCATGAAAATCCAGTACCAAAGAATATTGACCCTGTAAAACAATTGGATGATTTCGTCAAAGAAATTTTGCGAGAACGAAGAAAATCAAATGAAGTTAGTTTGGACACTGTACTGGAGAAAATACAAGGCAAAGTTCGTGATGTTATGGGCCCCCTTTCTCGACTGTGGGGATGCATTGAGGATACGATTAAGAGTAAGGACGAAGTAGTGACAGTCCACTGATGGACATGAAAAAGTTTATAGAGTAAATTGTATTAATAGTGGGCCAGTGTAGCAACACTATTACATATCATAGACGATTTAATGTGCTGTCAACATTGATTCCACAAGCACAAGCCCAAGAAATGCTCCGCAGTAAAGCAACATTACTTCAGAAACATGACACCAGCTTATTTGGAAAGAAGCTGAGGGAACATTTGATTGATACGACTAAATCTAAAAAACAGACTTTGGCAGTGTTTTCGAATCAATTGAAAAAGAAACAAAAGCCCTTTTCAACCCCCCCTCAAGGGAGGAGTGCTGCGGGGAAGAAGTTTGTTTTCTCCCGCCAAAACAATGACCATCATGGCAGACCAAGTTGGCAGCAACAACAGAAAGGAAGTTATCAGCAAGGACATCAAAGTCAGAGATTTCACTACAGTAAGTCTTCCATATCAAGGGGACCTACTTCTCAGCAATTCCTATGCCTTGCCACTGATACCAAAAAATGATCTGCAACAAGTTCACCCAGCATTAAAAAGTTTATTTACCGGTCTGGAAATTCCAGATGTGCTCCCAGCAGGTAGACTAAAATACTTCTCAAAAGCCTGGAGAAAAGTAACCCAGGATCATCAAATTTTATCTATTGTAGAGGGGTATCAAATTCCCTTCCTTCAAAATCCTATTCAAAAGGTTTTACCGTATGCTCCTCACCTAAACGAGCAGCAGATCTGCTTGGTAGACAGAGAGGTAAAGGAAATGTTGAGAAAAGGAGCCATAGCCCCAGCAAAACATGTAAAAGGAGAATTTCTAAGCAATGTCTTCCTAGTGCCCAAAGGGGATGGGGGTCAAAGACCAGTTATCAACTTGAAGGATCTGAATTTTATGTACCTTACGAGCACTTCAAAATGGAAGGTCTGCATTCAATAAGATACATGCTCCGGAAAGGGGACTATATGTGCAAACTCGATCTAACCGATGCTTATTTCAGTGTGCCATTAAGAAAAAATTCAAGGAAATTTATTCGTTTTCGATGGTCAGGGACCTTGTACGAATTTCTTTGCCTTTTTTTTGGCTTAGGATCTGCTCCAAGAATATTTACCAAACTCATGAAGATTCCGATAGCAATATTGAGGCGATTGAATATTCGGGTAGTGATCTACTTAGACGACATGCTACTTATGGGGCATTCAGAGAAAGAAACAAGGGATTCTGTAGTTTACCTGTTGCATCATTTAAGTTTTCTCATAAATTTGAAAAAGTCAATCCTCTCACCAACCCAGACAATCGAGTTCTTAGGCTTCACAATAAATTCTCAGGAAATGAAAATTTTCCTCCCTCAGAAGAAAGTCCAAAAGGTTATGAAGCAATGCCAGGTGATGCTGGACAAGGAGAGAACCTCTGTGTTGGATTTGACAAGGTTAATCGGGTTACTGTCTTCCACAATTCAAGCACTGTTACCTAGACAACTTCAATGCAGGAATTTTCAACAACTTCAGATTCAAGCACTAAAGAGCCATGGGTTATACCAGCACATAGTCCCCCTAGATTACCTGTCAAAAGAGGAATTGAGATGTTGGGTGGAAAACTTGCACCTCCACAATCGGAGAAATATCTCCTTACAACAAGGGGAAGTTCTTATTCAGACCGATGCTTCTCGACTGGGTTGGGGAGCAGTTTGTCGGGGAGTAAGGGCAGGAGGATTATGGTCAAAACAGCAACAAACATATCATATAAATGTCTTGGAGTTACTAGCAGTAAAATTTGCAGTACAAGTATTTACAAAGACCATAAATCTGAAATCCATCCACTTTCAAATAGACAACAAAACAGCTTTGTCTTATCTCCTCAAAATGGGGGGGAACAGGGAACCCTCTTATGATCAAGATTACGAAGGAAATTTGGCAGATTTTCATATCACAAGGAATCATGATTACAGCCGAATATCTTCCAAGTAAGCTAAATTGGAAAGCCGATTGGGAGTCTCGCAATACCAGGGATTCTTCAGAATGGAAGTTGTGTCCCCTAATCTTTCAAAAAGTATGCAACAGACTAGGAAGGGCCCAAATTGACCTCTTTGCATCAAGACTGTCTCATCAGCTTCCAAGATTCTTCTCATGGAAACCAGATCCTCTAAGTCTGGGAGCAGACTCTCTGCAGTACCAGTGGTCAAAAATAACCCCAGCGACTCTGTATGCATTTCCTCCATTCGTTTTGATCCCCAGAGTTTAAGGAAAGTTTTCCAAGAGCAGGTTTGCACAGTAATCCTTGTAGCACCAGTTTGGCAAACACAAGTCTGGTACCCAGATCTTCTTCAGATGTGCATAGCAAATCCTGTAATTTTACCAAGGTTTTCAAAGTTGCTAGTGAACCCAATGGGGGACAGTCATCCATTGGTTCAAAACAACACTCTAAACTTGGCGGTTTGGAAGATTTCAGGAAAGGACTCATTGATTCAGGATTATCATCAACAGCTGCCATGCTTATCACTAGTGCAAGAAGAAAGAGTTCAAATGCTAATTACAACTCGTCCTGGAATAGGTGGAGTAGCTGGTGTGTTTAAAAGCAGAGTGATCCATTTCGATGCCCTGTAAATATTGTTTTGGATTATTTAGGACAACTGTTTGAACAGGGCTACAAGTACAGGACAATCAACAACCATATGTCTGCTATTTCTGCATACCACCACCCCATAGATAGTTTTAGTGTAGGCAAACACCCTCAGGTTTGCGCATTATTAAAAGGGGTTTTCAATGTAGCACCACCTCAACCAAGATATGCTTCACATGGGATATGCAAGTGGTCCTTAAATATATTAAAAGTAACTGGGGTGATGCTTCTGTACTGTCAGCTAAAGATTTGACTTATAAATTGGTAATGCTTTTAGCACTGAATTCTGCTTTTCGAGCCTCTGGGATACATTGCTTAGACATTAGATATATGGCTTCCCTAGGTAGCAGCGTGCAGTTTACGTTCAATAGGTTACATAAAAACTGGAGAAAGGGAAAATCTCCCCCTTCAGTCTCATACTTTGAGTTTGATAAAGATAAAGATTTATGTGTAGTGTCTAGACTTAAGCAGTACTTGGATTTAAGTAAGGACTGGAGAGACCACATAAAGAGGTCTCAAGTTCTACAGTATCTAGGTGGATCAAAGATGTGATTGAACTTGTAGGTTTTGATAATGATGTTTTTAAAGGGCACTCGTCAAGATCTACGGCTTCAGTGGGGGCAATGCTCGCAGGAACATCTACTGAGGCCATTCTAAAAATGGGTTCGTGGTCGAATGAATCCACTTGGCAAAAATTCTATAATAAGGAAGTTGTAACTCCAGAACAGTCTTTCCACAAGTGCGTTTTAGAACGGAAATAACTTTGTGCTTTAAACAGAGGATAAAGGGACTGGGTTCCAGTCTGATGAGGTTGGGTTGGGAGTATTTTCCTAGTAAAATCGTAATTAAAATCGTAATTACATTGCGGGCACTGCGCGCCCTGACGGAATTAAGGAATTTGATTTAGAAAGCAAGCCATGTGGAAATATAGACGATATTGTGATTAGCCGAGAATCTTTCGTGCGCAATGCATTGTAGGATTGTTTTGGTGATATGCTTCGCTATTATTTTTATAAACGTAGCGCCAACACATTATATATTACTACAACTGATTATTAAACTTTGATATCAAATTTTCATATTTATTATTTACAACAGTGTTTTTCAAGACTACATTACTATGTCTCAAAGTTCACTTATGGAGCTTGTGGAGAGGTTTGCACACAAAGGCTTAAAAGAAGACAGCAAAACTGACGTATTTTTGAGCTGGAGTGTGACGGATTTGAGAATGTTTTTAAAACTCGTAAATCAAAATAAAGGAACTTCTAGTATGAAAAGAGAAGCACTTTTAACAAAAGTCATAGTGTTCTGGAAGTCATTACAACTCAATGTGGACTTCAGTACTCAATCTTCCACGAAGGAAAACGAAGAACAACGAAGAAATCATGCATTGATAGGGGAGAAGTACCGACCGATATATCCTGGTATGACAGATGCAGATTTTTCCAAATGGAACGTTGTTCAACTACAGGATTTTCTGCAAGACAGAGGTATTAACCGAACAGGTCGAAAAGATCAACTAGTCCTAAATGCTTTTTCTGCGTACAACCTTGACCTTTCCATAACATTCCAAGACTCTCAAGAAGAGCAGTTAGAAGTTAAGAAAGACAAGGAATTAAAATTGAAGCTGGAAGATGGAGTTGTTGTTTTACCGAATCCTGGCAAATTATTGAATGGGTGGATTTAAGCACCAGCATATTTACCCAGTACAACTTGTGGTGATGTGGAAGATTATCTTGGGAAAAATGAGGCTGGAAAACTTACAAAGGTGGTCAGAGTTTATTGCTTTCTAAGCATTTAGACAATGTTATGTCACATCATATCAGTACAAATATACGTTATTGCTTTGTACGTGGAGTGTGTTTACCAGAGCAAAAGTTGAGTAACGAATACTACAATGTCTGGGTATGCCTTCACAAAGACACTGCTAAAATAATTAGTGCAGACTGTTCTTGTGTTGCAGGGTAAGCATTTTACTTTCAAGTTGTTTTACTAACCAGTAGCATTTAGTAGAATAACTTGGTGCATTATCTGCTGTAGCAAAGTACAAAAAAGTATATTTAACGTCAAATTTCCAAGTATATATTAGGTGTAATTGATTTATTTTAGTGTCAGTTACGTTTGTAAGCATGTTGGATGTCTTCTGTGGTATATAGAACGAGAAGTACGTGAAGGTCGAAATTTAACTTGCACATCGAAACCACAAGTGTGGCATGCTCTTACTAAACGACAGTCCAAATTACATCAACCTGATACCATTGTCAATATTAAAATAAAGAAGCCGAAAATTGAAAATATTTTCACGAAAAATAATAACTCTGAGAGATCAGAGTTCGAACCTCGTGCAACAGAAGACCGTGTCCCAATGACCATTTCACAAACCGATTGTGATATCCTTGCCTCCGCAACAAATGGTAACTGTGGTGTAGTACTGTTACTGAGAGAACCAAGTTGTGATAACCTAGTTGATGTGCCATATCCAAGCCATACAGTTGAAGTAGAAACGAGTAACCATGTTGTATTTCCAAAGACAATTGCACAACATGTGGATGAGTTAAAATTACTGGATATACCCTTGACTGAAATGAAGCAAATGCTTAAGCAGAATGTAACTTTGACTAATGAACAATGTGCTTTGGTTGAAAGGGAAACCATACTGCAAAGTGAAAGTACGGAATGGTTTGAACAGAAGAAATATAGAGTCACAGCATCAAAATTCAAAATGATTGCAAACAAGGTTGAGGCGAATAGTGTTAGAAGTACGAAAGTAAAATCAGCAGTTTTTAGCATTTGTGGTTATTATAACGGATATACATCCAAAGCCGCAAAATGGGGAATCGAGAATGAGGATAATGCAAGGAAGTTACATGTGAAAGTTATGAAAAAGAAACATAAGTACTTCAAGGTAAATGCAACTGGTTTCCACATCAGCACAGAATATCCGTTTATTGGGGCTAGTCCTGATGGTATTGTTATAAGTGCCTGTCATGGAACTGAGCTACTGTTGATAAAATGTCCATGGACATATAGCGGACTGTCAGTTAAGGAGTATGCAAATAAAAAAGATGCTTGTTTACAATGTATTGGTGAAACCATCCAACTAAAAAGAGACCATCAATATTTCTTCCAGGTGCAATGCCAAATGGGAGTAACAGGGTACAAGTGGTGTGATTTCTTTCTTTCCACAACAAAGGAAAGTTTCACAAAAACATTTGTCTTCGATTCATTATTCTGGCACGAAAATGTCACCAAAGTCATGGTGTTTTACGACACTTTCATCATTCCTGAACTTTTTTTGGAAACATGGAAAAATCAAAAAGCAGGCGATCACATAATTGCGAAAGAAGTTTTAGACAGTATTAAGGATGTCATATGTAGTATGATTTGATAGCTTTTCTTTTTTTTCTAATTTTGATAGAAATAAAATGAGCAGCTAATATACATTAGTACCAACAATTCCATGATTCCTTGGAGAACTTGCAAATGGAAAAAGAACCGTTGCTGGAATTGAAATATGAATATGTTTTCCTGAGCTGGAAATCACAAAAGATGAAATTTAGTCTGTCTCATCTGCCAGAACGGAATGACATCGACTTGATAGAAAAATACTTGCAAACGAAACTTTAATCCATTGTTAACACTGAAGTAAAAGAAACTAGCAACGTTTTCGATAATACTGAGAAAAGAGGAAGTATAACAGCTTCTTTTGAAGATAGAAGTGACAGTGTATCATTTAAAACTAGCCGCCAAGGCGGCGTCGCTCGCCGCCCATGTTCAGCCTGCGTTGTATCACCACCTGCTCCAAATTATTGCACTTAAAACCAGCGATAAGACTTCCGTTGCTGCTGGCTTCATCGCTTAATAAAGCTCGTTTGCACGTGAAGAGAAATACGTTCCTGGTGTTTCAAATCTTGCATATTCTTAACTCAGCCGCTCATTGTCGCGGTCGCATTTAAAATGTTAGTAGACTTTCTTGCTTTACACAATGCATTCCGAACGTGAACTTCACGTGATTTTTATTTACGATTTTAAACCAATCAAATATCAGTTTAACAATACACTCAAAACGCAGAGAGAAAAAACTTTTCAACTTATTATTAGCTTTTGTTTTACGCTCTCTAAAATGGGTGCTGTCAGAAGTAGGTGAAAAAATGCTTTCTCTTAAAAAGATCACACGGGAGGAGAAAAAAATGCACGTGCTAAATGAATGAAGTGAATAAAAAGCGTTCGATCAGATTAAAATAGAAATAATTAAAAGAAATTAAGACAACTATTAAGACAAAAACAAAAAAATATTTTGTTTCATGATACTCTTTTTTTACCTATCGGTTTTTAAACATTTTGATTGCTCGAAAAAAAGTTCACACGTCTCAGACAGTCAGGCAAGCGTTAGGATACACTGCCAAACCGAAAATGCTGCCACGTTTTGTCACTGCTGCTTTTTGTCCAAAATGTTTAATCAGTTAGTTTCTTTGTATTTAGTTGATTATTGTTTTCAAAGCCAAGTCAACGGTGGTCCTTGGAATATAAAACTAACAATAATAATAAAAACAAAACGTTATCTCTATTGGTTCACCAGTCAAAAAAGTCAGGTTCGATTGGGCTTGTAATGTATTTATTTCGAACTCACGTCGCACACAAAAAAAAGAGATAATTTCGCTCACAACTCAATCTACCATTTTGCGTGACTTACAAACAGACGGAGAATCGGCTATTAATATATAGACTAGCCGCCAAGGCGGCGTCGCTCGCCGCCCATATCCACCTGCTCTGTATCACTCTATCAATAAACGTCAAATTTCCTTATAAACGGCTCGTACAACTTGTGCTCAACCAGAAGCAGATTCGAAGTCACAACCTCTGGTAAAACCAATCTTTTATCAGTGTAGCAATACACTCAAAACGTAGAGAGAGGAAACTTCAACTTTTTATTAGCTTTTGTTTTAAAAAAGTTACGCGCTCTAGCATAGGTGCTATCAAACAGGGGGAAAATGGTTTCTCTTCCTAAAAAGTTCACACGGAGGAGAGAAAAAAGGCACGTGCTAAATGAATAAATAAAATAAAAAAACGTTCGATCAGAACGCTTAACAATTAAAAGAAGAAATTAATTTATTAAAAGAAAAGCAAAAAAAAAAAAAAAAACATTTTGTTTTGATATGATACTCTTTTTTTACCTATCGGTTTTTAAACATTTTGATTGCTCAAAAAAAAAGTTCACCCATCTCAGACAGTCAGGCAAGAGTCAGTGGCAAAGCGAACATATGCTGCCACGTTCTGCCACTGCTGCTTTTTGTCCAAAATGTTTAATCAGTTAGTTTTTTTGTATTTAGTTGATGTACTGTTTTCAAAGCCAAGTCAACGTGGAATATAAAATTAACAATAATGATAAAAACAAAACGTTATTCCTATTAGTTCATCAGCCAAAAAAAGTCACGTTCGATTGGGGTTGCAATGTATTTGCTTCGAACTCACGTCGCACACAAAAAAAGAAATAATTTTGCTCACAACTTAATCTACCATTTTGCGTGACAGACAAACAAACAAACAAACAGACAGAGAATCGGCTATTAATATATAGACTAGCCGCCAAGGCGGCGTCGCTCGCCGCCCATGTCCATCTGCTCTGTATCACTGTATCAATAAACGTAAAATTTCCTTATAAACGGCTTGTACAACTTGTGTTTAACCAGAAGCAGATTCGAAGTCACAACCTCTGGTAAAACCAATCTTTTATCAGTGTAACAATACACTCAAACGTAGAGAGAGAAAACTTCAACTTTTTATTAGCTTTTGTTTTAAAAAAGTTAGGCGCTCTAACATGGGTGCTATCAAACAGGGAGAAAATGGTTTCTCTTCTTAAAAAGTTCACACGGGAGGAGAGAAAAAAGGCATGTGCTAAATGAATAAATAGAATAAAAAAACGTTCGATCAGAACGCTTAACAATTAATAGAAGAAGTTAAATTATTAAAAGAAAAGCAAAAAAAAAAACATTTTGTTTTATGATATTCTTTTTTTGCCTATCGGTTTTTAAACATTTTGATTGCCCAAAAAAAAAGTTCACCCGTCTCAGACAGTCAGGCAAGAGTTAGTGGCAAAGCGAACATGCTGTCACGTTCTGCCACTGCTGCTTTTTGTCCGAAATGTTTAATCAATTAGTTTCTTCGTATTTAGTTGATGTACTGTTTTCAAAGCCAAGTCAATGTGGAATATAAAACTAACAATAATGATGAAAACAAAACGTTATTCCTATTAGTTCATCAGCCAAAAAAAGTCACGTTCGATTGGGGTTGCAATGTATTTGGTTCGAACTCACGTCGCACTCAAAAAAAGAAATAATTTCGCTCACAACTCAATCTACCATTTTGCGTGACTTACAAACAAACAAACAAACAAACAGACAGACAGACAGACAGACAATCGGCTATTAATATATAGACTAGCCGCCAAGGCGGCGTCGCTTGCCGCCCATGTTCAGCTTGCGTTGTATCACCACCTGCTCCAAATTATTGCACTTAAAACCAGCGATAGGACTTCCTTTGCTGCTGGCTTTATCGCTAAATAAAGCTCGTTTGCACGTGAAGAGAAATACGTTCCTGGTGTTTCAAATCTTGCATGTTCTTAACTCAGCCGTTCATTGTCGCGGTCGCATTTAAAATGTTAGTAGACTTTCTTGCTTTACACAATGCATTCCGAACGTGAACTTAACGTGGTTTTTATTTACGATTTTAAACCAATCGAATATCAGTTTAACAATACACTCAAAACGCAGAGAGAAAAAACTTTTCAACTTATTATAAGCTTTTGTTTTACGCGCTCTAACATGGGTGCTGTCAGAAGTAGGTGAAAAAATGGCTTTTCTTCTTAAAAAGATCACACGGGAGGAGAAAAAAATGCACGTGCTAAATGAATGAATTGAATAGAAAACATTCGATCAGATTAAAATAGATTAAAAGAAATCGATTAAAAGAAATTAAGACAACTATTAAGAGAAAAGCAAAAAAAAATATTTTGTTTCATGATTCTCTTTTTTTATCGGTTTTTAAATATTTTGATTGCTCGAAAAAAAGTTCACCCGTCTCAGACAGTCACGAAAGCGTTAGGATACACTGGCAAACCGAACATGCTGCCACGTTCTGCTACTGCTGCTTTTTGTCCAAAATGTTTAATCAGTTAGTTTCTTTGTATTTAGTTGATGTATTGCTTTCAAAGCCAAGTCAACGGTGGTCCTTGGAATATAAAACTAACAATAATAATAAAAACAAAACGTTATCTCTATTGGTTCACCAGCCAAAAAAAGTCACGTTCGATTGGGGTTGCAGTGTATTTGTTTCGAACTCACGTCGCACACAAAAAAAGAAATAATTTCGCTCACAACTCAATCTACCATTTTGCGTGACAGACAAACAAACAAACAAACAGACGGAGAATCGGCTATTAATATATAGATACTTCCTGGTGAAAAATTCGGCAAAAAGATTTACGCTTGGATTTTTCGATCATCCAGCTAAACAAATATGCTTATGGTTATACTTTTCTGCATAAAGTTGTTTGCCCAAATAAACATTTTTAATCGGCAAAAGGATTTTTAAAATTTTCATGGAAAGTCTTTTTCTTGATGAGTCTTTGTATAACTTTAATTTATTGTGAATCAGTTTAATACTGTTTGTTTTTGCCCCCGCAGGGAGCTTAAGCGAGCGAGGAGGCATAGTAGTTTTACGACATAGGCCAATGTCAGTTTCCGATTTTATTCTTATTCTTCATCATCCTCATCATCCTCCAGCTTTTCGTGTTGATGTTACACGGTGGTATACAATTATTAGCTGATTTTGCCTTTTTCCCATATCAAAATATGGTACTGTAAGTGGGAGACAGAATGTTTTTTCGTATCTCTTTCCTAATTTATTATTATATTATACTATGTTATTTAGGAAGTTCGTATGCTAAAATTAAAACATTTTTTATATTTCTTTTGCGTTATTTTAGTGAAGTGAACAACAAGGATTTTGAAGCACATCATGAAATCTGAAATTTTGCCAACCATACATTTTACTTTTGTATATGTTTTAGCTCTAAATCTTTCATTCAATAGATTTTATTCAATGGTTTTTGGCGCATCTTGCCATTTTAATTGGATTTCTGTGTATGCAAGAAAACCAGATTACAAATTCTTGTTCTTTGTGATTTTCTTCTTTAACTGTCCTCCACTAGTGTGATCATGATCACTAAAACTTGTTTAAATTTCTTTTCTTGTTTTTTTATGTAAACGTTGGCTATTTTTTGTTTTGAATTAAAGTTTGAAACGTAAAGTCCTAATGGATTTTTCGCTTTAATTTTTTTTGAAAAAGTTTTTTTTTTCTTTTGGCTCTTACATAATTTCTTTAACAAATCTTATTTTGATTATGAAATACGTATATCACACATTTCTTTTGTTTGTAGCAAATACTTTCTGATATTACTTGTTAAGCCTTATTTACACTTTTTGAAAGGTATATTAACATCAGTGTAACTTAGGCTTAGGAGATGACAAAAAGCAACATCTGTTTAAGTTTAAGTTTTAGTAACATCTGTTTAAGTTTAGATCTATTTAGTTTACATATTCCAAAGTGGTTTTGAAGTACCGCAATTATCGAGATTGTCCTGAAGTTTAATTGATGCCATCATGTCAACCTTTGAATGAAGGGGGTTATTTTATGCCTGTCTCGATGCATTAAAAGTTACAAGTGCTATTGCTGGAGCCTCAATGCTACTCATCTTGCAAGACAGTTCTAAAACGATTTTGAGTGAGTGTTGTGCAGCTTTGAGGCTTCCTAAAAAACTGGCCTTATCGAAATATAAGTATGCCACTTACCAGGCCCACAATAAACCAAAACATTTGTTTTCAGACAAAAATTTGTTTTTATTTCCGTTGTATATCTTGCAATGTATAGCTTTCTGTGTGTACAAATTGGATAGTTGAGCGCGGGGGCATTTTTAGCTAAAGCTACATGCTAGTTTTACTTACAACTATTTTATACGAGTGAATTGTTATTGTGAACTATTTTATCCGCGTGAATGCACAATGAACTTGCCCATTACCTAAAGAAGTTTGTGTCTTTTTGCTGTGTCGATAAGATATCCTCATCCTCATCACTTACAAAATGTTTACTAAAAATGATGAGATAAGCATGATGGTTTGGAAATGCTAAATAAAGACATCTATAAAATAAAGACATCTATTTTTTAAATCACACTTACGGAGTAGTGTGATATATTGGTTTACACGTTTCGTGGTCGTCGTCGTCGTCGTCATCAGGAAACTTTTGCACACTTAGCCTCGATTTTGTACCATCTGTTCTGGAGGCTAGTTGAGTCAGGAGGTACATATTTTGATTCTGATGAACTGTGTTTAAAATTTGCAAATAAGATTTGCTTTGCGGCTTTCCTTTTTCACTTTGACGTTTTATGTGCTGATAGTGTTTCATTTTATGAATATAAACTACTTTTTAAAAATAAACTGTTTATAATTAGTTTGTTTTTGTACCCCCGGACTTCCAAAGACTTAATCTCCGTGCACAAGTGAAGAAGGCAAAAGGAGCCGCAATAGGTGACTTTTAAATTTGTGCCAGGATTACTCACTGCTGTTTATATTCATTGCTTATTCTACCCTGGTATGAATCAAATGGTATGCTGTTTACGTTGGTTTTATAAAGTTACTGGTTACTTAGTCAATTTAGGTTAAGTTTACTGTTAAACTGTTCAGTTAATTTTGGTTTAAAAGGTTGTGCTCTGTTGTGAAATGATAAGTTTAGAAGAAAAGGACTATAGGGTGAGGGTAGGTTGTTTCTCTTCCAGTAGAATAAGGGAAAGTGGTACCTCTGTTTATCTTCAGGATTGGAATGACTCTAATTTAAATAATTTTCTGATATTCATCCAATTGCGTATGATATTTTTTTATATTCTGACACTGAAGTTTAATGTAAATGTGGCATTTTTGAAGTTGTCGCTTTTATTATTAGCTGGCGATGTTGAATGTAACCCAGGTCCCCCTGCATCACAATTTCTTCACAAAGTTGTGTTGGGATCTTTCCATCAAGGAGACTTCAAATTTAGTAGTACTGCTGGTATTCAATGTATGTGTATGACACTGTACGCTATTTGCTTTTCAACAATTAAAAAGGTTTCAGTATGGAAATCCTTTGACTTAGATTACGTGTTAGAAAAAGGTGATGAGATGTTTAAACAATTAGGAATTGATCAGCCACTGACAATGGAAGAATTGCCATGCAACATACAGATGGAAAACAGCTCTGTTGAGATAAAAAACTTATATATTATTTTGGACTGCTAGGACAAAGAGATATCTTTGAAAATCACAATTTAGGTGGTGATATTGGTAATGGCCTTATTTTTATGACAGGAGGATTTAGCTTTGCTTTAATATGGACCAAAAAATCATTTTTTTTATTTGATTCACACAGCCGTAATGAAAGTGGAGGCTTTGTTAATGATGGCAAATCAGTTCTTTTGTCTTTTAAGTCTCTAAATGATATTCAAACCTACATTAGGACTGAATATGCAAAACATTTTTCAGATTTTGAAGATATGCAATTTGAAATGCAGTATATAAAAGTTAAGGGTAATATTGATTCCTCAAAGATTTTAGATTCTATCAATAAAAACCGGAAAAAAAAATTAAACAAAGTGCATTTTGCTCAAATTATTGGAACTCAAAAACATGATGAAATTAAACTGGCTAATCGTGGTAAGTATGCACAAATGATTGGTACTCCTAAACATGATGCAATTAAAAAGGGAAAGTGTGATAAGTATACAGAAATAATTGGTTCTCCGAAACATGATCAGATCAAAAAGAGAAAGCGTGATAAGTATACAGAAATAATTGGTTCTCCAAAACATGATCAGATCAAAAAGAGAAAGCGTGGTATACAGAAATAATTGGTTCTCCGAAACATGATCAGATCAAAAAGAGAAAATATGAAAGACGTAAGGAAATCTTTAGAACTCCTGAAGATAATGCCATTAAATTAAAAAGGCGACTTGATTACTCAAATACAGTAATTGCTAGAAGCAGTAAGAAAGCTCAAGGCTTATGTGGTAAACCTGACCAAAGCTCCATTGAAAGGATAGCCAAATTTACTGCAATGATACATGAAGGCCCATTCTTCATTATGCGTAGTTTGTAATCGCTGCCTTTATCGCAGATCTGTTGTAGTTTTCAGCAGGGAGAAGTATGACAATAAGATGTTTAATTTTTATCATGAGGTAATAAGTTATGATGGAAAGCTTTACATATGTCTTACATGTCACAAAAAACTATTAAAATCTGAAATTCCTGCCCAAGCTGTTTGGAATAAACTTCAGATATATGACTTTCCAAATGATTTAGTCAACTTAAACCGTCTTGAGAAGGTTATCATATCCAGAAGAATTTTATTTAAAAAAGTAGCAATTATGCCAAAAGGGCAAATGCCAAAAATAAAAGGCAGTATTTGTAATGTTCCAATAGATACTGCCAATCTAGCAAGTACATTGCCACAAGGAGCTGATAGTAATGGCATTGTTATGTTAAAACTTAAAGGTAAGTTAGCTTACAGAGGACATGTTTTCTTTGAAGCTGTATCGCCTGAAAAGGTTAGAGCTGCCCTACAATACCTCAAAGAAAATAATCGACTATATCATGATATTGCAATTGACATCGGTCAAATACCAGCTAATCTTCTGTCTCTGACTGAACCTATTGATATACCCATTGAAAACAGTCCTGCTGATATTGAGGAATCGGATAACCCTTTAGATAAGTATAGAGTAGGTGCTACAGAAACCATGCTTCTTTCTAACATACCCCAACCTGAAAATGTTATTCTTGCACCAGGGGAGGCTGTTAAACCAATGGAAAATAGAAGAGAACCTAACTGCCCTATGTATGTCATTTATATAAATCAAAAAAGCAACGGTCCAAGAACTGGACCTTGAGAAACACCATATACAATTTTCGAATAGCGAGATTTACAAGGCCAATCGAAACATACTGGCTCCTATTACACAAAAAAGATCTAAACCAGTCCAAGGCTTTTCCACGTATTCCATAATATCTAAGTTTAGCAAGTAATATCTTGTGATCAACTGTATCAAAAGCTTTTAGTAAGTCTAAAAATATGCCACATGCAATTTCTCCTCTATCTAAAGATTTGAGAATACGCTCAACAATGTTCATGAGAGACTTGTTTGTAAACTCTCGAGGAAAGCATCAAGACACATTTATACATCGCCAGAAGGTGTGGAGATTGATACTAAAATGGGTGAGATCGTAGGGTATGAGGTTGGCTGTAGTAGGTATTAGTTGAAGGTTCAAGTAAATGTCTCCACTTACTTGAAGTCAGGTTGGAAGTGTTTTCTATAAGAAAGATGACCTTATCTTTGTTCAACGGTTTAGCACCAGTCGAAGTGCTTTTTGATGGACAATTCGGTAAGTTCTTAGGGTTGAAGCACATAGATACATCTGTTGCAGAAAGTATGAAGCGCGAGCAAATCACTAGATCAAAACTTGAAGAGGGCGTCCATCAGATGTACCCCCTTGGGACTCTGCCTGATGTTGATACAAAACTTACAAAACATAAGTGTCTCATACAACATATAACAGGTGCCTCGGGGCACCTGAACTGGTCACGTGCTTTTGCGATTTTTTCACGACCTTGTTTACTTCCAAGTTCCAAAAGTTCTTCTTTCTGATGTTCATAGAGTTGCTTCATCACCTTCCTTGATCGTCTTCGCAGATCTCGCTTCATACCTGTGTAACGCTGTTTCTCCGCTATAATTTGAGTAAAGTCAGAATGAGAGATGATACCGTCTTCGTAGGTCTTTGATATAAGCACATGAAGACCGTTTAGAATTGTCTGCGCAACGCACGAGATATCATGATTTTTCTGCTTTTTCACATCGAAAATAGAAGCACCTTTCTGGATGACTACCGTTATTAGATTCAAGACGAGGATTGTCACACTCACTGCGATGTTCATCGAGGTATCCACCCCTGATACCAAGCACACGATCTCTCCAGAAGACAGTATATCAATCGCCGCGTTCAAAAAGTATTAGGGGGATTTAGCAATCGCACCTGCAATGAAGTCGGCGACGTGTTTAAAACAAAAGCTTTGTTTTCTATGTGGAATTTGTTTTGAAAGAGTGTCTACCGCTTACGACACCTTTGGAAAGATAATTACAACATTAACATGTTTGAACGTTCTACAGTGTGTCTCAAAATGATTGGAACCAGAAAATGTATCTTATTTTTTAGCAAAGTTCTTTTTAGAAATATAATAATTCTTATGTTAGGAGAAAGCTCTAACAAAAATTTTTCTAATGTATTTTTAGCACATGGAGGGGAAAAGGATAATGAAATATGGAAGAAAGAAAATTGAAACTGATCGTTAAATTTTTAAAAGTCAATTAACCAAGTTAACAATGCAATACATTAAATAACACAATAACATCAATTTGTAACTAACTGACTCCTTTGAGGCTGAAATACAGTGTGTCTCAAAATATCTTATCCACCAATTTTCAAGGCGTATTTTTCATTACATGTCTACTAAAATATTGTGAATTTTATATCACATGAAAGAGCTTTTCATGCTCTATCCATTAATATAAAATATTTGATAAAATATTTGTTCTTCGAAAAGATATTGAAGAAAACTCAAGGATTTGGTTCATTAAATTCTTAAAAGTCAATTAGCTCATTTTACAATGAAGGCCATTTTTAAACACAATAAAAAAAAATTAAAATCATCACGCAGTAAAAAATTTTTATTTGAAATTTTTAGAATTAGTTGTTATGGGAAATTAATACGCAAAGCTATACTTAAAACTTTCTAAAGGTTTCACCAGCAGAACAAATGATAATTACTTCATTAAAAGGTCAGTTAATTGACTTTTAAGAATTTAATGAACCAAATCGTTGAGTTTTCCTTCAATATCTCTTCGAAGAACAAATATTTTGGTAAACATTTTATATTAATAGATAGAGCATGAAAAGCTCTTTCATGTGATATAAAATTCACAATATTTTAGTAGACATGTAATGAGAAATACGCCTTGAAAGTTGGTGGATAAGACATTTTGAGACACACTGTATATCAGATTTTAGAGATTTTTACATCATTCGATAGCATTTCTTTCAAGGATTTAAAAACCTATATTTTAAATAATTTAGTCCAACACCTTTGTAGTAAAAACGATTTCTTAAAACTGTCGCAGTCATTAACCCCTTAATGGTTAATAAAAGTAAGTTTTTACGTGCGATTATTCTTTCGTTTATTAAGAACATGTTATTGAACACACTAAAATTATAATCTCATCACAAAGTTAAAGATTGTGAGACAAAATTTACAAAATTTTTTGACATCATATGAGCAATCTTTAGTTGCTACAAAAACATTTCCCCACAATTGTTGACGCAGCAAATAATCTTAGACAAAATCCAAAATTTTATTCGCCACTCTTTATGACAGCAAGAGCAAATCGGTGTGCCCAGAGAAACGGGTGACATGTTGAGACAGCTTAAAGTTTTGTTTTTAGTGACTCTTGTGTTTTACAGTCACTCAACTTGTTATTGCTTTTGATAATGACCTTTGAATGCTGTTATTGAAAGATGTGTTAGTTAACCATTAAGTAGATCATTGGATTTTTTCATGGTAAAATCCTTAATTGTTTCCAAACTAAAAGGTTTTGGAGAACAAAATGTATATTTTTAAAATCTATGACTGAAATCTTATCGAATGGTGTAAAAATTGCTGAAATCTTATATATATGTGAAAAATTATGAGCTGTTAAAATCTCAGACAGAAATTCTCTCGGACACACTGTATTTACATTAAATGCTAATGTCGGCAAAAATTTATTTTATTTATTTTTATTTATTTTATGATATTTTTTATGTGCTCATAAAGCATTTTGTGTTGCCATTGTCAACCCGATAAAGATAAAGTTACTAGGAGGCTCTTTCAATTTTTCATTATTATTTCAATAGATATCCATGTTGTGTCGCCATCAGTAAATAGAACGTCATCACAAAAAATGCCATATAGAGACGCCATTGACTTGGCTTTAGGATGGTTATACTGTGTCAGCATTTGTCTATGATTTCAGATTTATTTCGGAAATTGTTAAAGTAGTTTTTTAATTCTTTTATCCAGGTGTGGATTATTTAGCGTGGCGGAATACTTCAGGATGATTTAAAGTCTGTTCAAAAAATATGTGGACTAATTTCAGTTACCATGTGGAAACCAGATTTAGCAAATTACATCAATTCCCTTAAGCCTGGTTTTTATATAAAAGCTGAAATCAGTCCACATATTTTTTGAACAGACTTTAGCTTATAACCAAAATGCCGTGATAATGTCGTGTTTTTTATATATTTAACGGTGGGATTGAGATGTTGGGATTATTGACCCAGAAATATTTCAATCATATCACATGCAACACAATCGAATCAACTATATACACGTGAACGAGTCATAATATTGATTTCTTCGAATTCTCTCTCAAGCTATCGATATATTTGGTTAGTAGCTGTGTTAATGTTTGTTTTGCTCTTTTGACATCAATAGGTACTTCAGGTTAGATTAGAATTTTTCTGAAACTGAAACATTTAGCGTAGTATCCAGTTTTAAAAATATCCATCTATTTATTTATATGACTCATTTGGCCGAAGAACACTTTAATTCACAATGATGACTCTAATACAAGTGGAACCAAGGAACCCAAAATAACAGCTACAGAAGTTACAGGGAGTCTTCAGTAGGTTTTTCGCGACTGGAACAAATGAGCGATAAAGATATATATATCATTGTCCTAACTTGGCTGGTATGCAATCTTTATCTTCGTTTATGGATATTTTCAACTGGCATTTCCTAAGAAAGAAAATAAATAAAACAAGATGCCCTAACAGGCAAACGGATTTCTGCAAAATCTGCTGAAAAATGAAAAATAAAAGACCATGTGACTAAAAATGTGAAAGAGGTTATATGATTTCCAAAATAAAACATCACATTTCTAATCATGTACTACCCAAAGACATTGTCAAACGATAACTGACACATCTGAGATTTGTAATGTATATACTGCCAATAAACTGGATTACTTATTTTTTTGGTACGAAACAATATCAAGGCTATATTGATCCTTGCAGATATCATAATGAATGTGCACATAACTCATAAACTCTAAAAGATATGAATTTCTGAATTTGATAACTTTGTGTCAATCTTCCTAAATCACAAGCACGAAAAGGCACACAGATTTTGGTCATGCAAAATACACTACATAGACCAAAATCAACATATAACTGAAATCAGACATTTTTGTTTTAGTTTGATTGATATGGCATAGACTCACAAACATTCTTAATCTAAGTTGACATTCGTGGCCTGTTTATAAAATTTCTTAAAGAAATTTGAAAATAAGGTTGAATGATATTTACAACACGGTATTGCATTTCTGATTTCATAGGCACTCCAGGGCATTGGGAAAGTGCAATCAATACTGTGTGATGACATAAACATCCTATATTTCTGGGGAGCAAAATATTAACCTTTTATTGATCTTTTCAGATATCAGTGATTTCGTATGTTAAACGTACTCTTTAAACATGTGATATGTACCGTCAATCTTCTTAATTATGAATGGATTTCTCAATATTGAAAACACAAAAAGTAAATAAAGATTTTGAAAGTATACTTATACGTACGTATACTTATAGTATGCTCCAGCACACACATAAATTATATAACTGAAAGGAAAGTTTTGTATCATGTTTCATGTGCACTGAATTTACAGTTGAAGGTGGTTTAATTCGCTGATTAGGAAAGCCATTCATAATAAGGGACATTATCGACAGTGTATAACTTAAAAACTGATATAAAATATTAAAAACATTAAAACATCAAACATTAAAAGTAAGTGGTGCAGAAAGTAGACAATCGTTTTTGATGTTGGAACTTAACAGGAAACTGAGCTGAGCTTAAGTATCCAGAGCTTAAAAAGCATAACAGCCTATATATGAAAAAAACAAAGATGTTTTCATTCAGGCTTTTCAAGACATCTCAAGACATGTTTCCATTAAAAACTAACAAATATATACCTTTCTGACTCTTCTGTTTACAAAACGTTGAGAATTTTGTTTTAGTTAGAACAGAACGATCTGATAAAAACAGACACACAGAGTTCAACGAATACGTTTTTCTCTCTTATAAAAACTACAAACGAACGAAAAAACTAAAAAGAATAACATGCGTTATAAAAACCACGTGCGTGAACACAATACATTAATAAGAACATCGAACATAATAAAAGCCATTGTGCTGAAAATGAGCGTCACATATTTCAACACGATCACATATTTTCGTTTTTCATCTTAAAAATCCACTTGTGTAAATCCTTGGTAAATCTAAAAGGGTTTCTTCCCGCTGACATGCATGGCACGGAGCTTTGGTTTCATGTAACCGCACGCATGAATTTTCAAAAAACCGCTAGGTTTGGACAGTAAGAAAAAGAAGAAAAAGAAAAACAGAGCCGGTTGTAATGTATTTCTTGCTTTCGCAGAAATCCAATTATGCGAGAACATGAAAATAAACTGGATGGAACATTAATCTTTTTAATTTCTCCTCAAGAATTAATTCATAGTGTAGATTCAACTTTAATTGTCATAATAGATAATTGTGAGATTAAAAAAATTTAAACAGATCGTGGATTTTGATTTGATTGAGACAAGAAGAAAATATATTGATGTACTACTCGAAAATTCAGACTTTTTGATTAACAATATCTACTAGCAGTCTATCAAAACTCTTTTTAAAAATCATATCGTTGAAATATAACATGAAACTAACCACCATTTTTATCACTTTTGTATTGATTCAAGTTGTTTACTGTTATCAACTAAGAGAAGATATATCAAGTTCTGATGAGGATAATGAAGCTGCTGAAATTGATGAAACGCTTGACGATTTAAAAGATCTAGTTCACGACTTCGGTCTGGTTAGATTTGGACGGATCATAAGAGGCGCTGTCCGGCATAACTGGCCGTTCGGTTGCTCATGCAAGCGAGTGGTAGTGACTTTTAAATGGGGCCCCTTTCGAGGGCAGAAGAGGAAGAAAGTTTGTCAACCAAAAGGGTGTGGCAAGAAATAGAAGTTGGCATCGTCAGTCCAATGAACAGAAACGAATTGTTTATGTCGAAATTATTTAGTGATTGTTTTAATTCATGTTGAAATTATGTTTCCATTAGTATGTGTAACTGCACAAAACGTAAGAGGGTATCATATTTTCCCCTGTTTTCCAAAATCGCACACTAATAAAGCATCCACCTGTCTTTCTCACACCTGTCTTTAGAGAAGAAAAAATTATACCAGCTTGAATTCATGATTTCCCGAGCACTAATACCAGAATAAGATAACCCTAATAGAAATCTCAAGAATACATACCACAGTTATCTCAATGCAATGCCATTTGCTTTAGAATTACTTTAAACAGTGTTCTAAATGCCTATGAGAATGTCTGTTTTTGTTTTATTGAAATATTGTCCCTTAAACTTCAATTCAGGAAAAGTCTATTACCTTTCGCTTTTGGTTTTGTACTTTTAGGATTTTGATGTAGTTCTTTGAAAAGTTGCTTTGACAATAAAAGAAGCTAAGCAGGTTTAATTATTTTTAAGTTTGTATATAGTTAATGTTACAATAAGTTGATGCAAACATCTGAAGGTCATCTTTACGAATACTGTGAATATAGTTAACACCTCCTTTAAAGCTTGATAACATTTTACATCGCCTGGTGTCTGCAAAACACTACCGGCTTAATTATTTCAAATGGCTTTTTGTATAAAACGGAAAATAATATCAAAGACAATTTGTTATAAATTACATAAAATTCTTATCTTTTCGTGACGTCCGACCTATTTCCTGTTTTATTGTGGAGTATTATCGCATTTACATTCCTTTGTAGTTAAAAGATAGTTCGTGTTTGTCTATGAGCTGCTAAGACCGGACTCAATTAAGCGATCCTTCTTATTAAGCCCCCAGGTTTAGAAAAAATTTTGTGATAAGCGCCCACGTTCCGATTAAGCGCGCGGGTTCAAAACTGAAACTGGGCGCTAATTCAGCAAAACATAAAATATTGAAGAAACCATGGTTTTTAGTTGAACATACACAGCGGGCACAAAGACGTCGTAAAGACGTTGTAGAGACTTGCCAAGACGTCGCAAAAGGGTCGCAAAGTAGGAATCTCAAAAGACGTCCCAATTACATTATCACTGACACTCTCGATGACGTCCTAACGACATAGTAACAACGACTCATTTTCAGACGTACCTGCGACCAAACGACCATTTTACGATTAAAGTGAGAGGTCTTAAAGACGTCGTGTGCCCACTTGGTATATTTCAGCATAATGAAGGAAACTTGGCAACGCGGGAATTAATTATTTTCATATCAAAATGAGAGTACTTTTCGAGCTTTTTTGAAGTTGCACGAGTAGGACAAAAGCAGTTCTTTAATCGAGTGTCACAGCCATATAACGCGCTAGGATAGCCAAGCCAACTTCTCGTTTTCTTTTGCCGATAACGTAGATTCCTCCAACGTACGGGCTTTTCTTTACCACGCAAGACATCGGTGGTACAACAAGATCCATATCGATTCATTGATAAGTTAGTGTCTTTCATAATTTTAGTGCGCCGTTTAAAAATGAAATACAACAATAGACCTTTCCCAAGTTTATTTCTTATCACACTCCGCCTCGTTTTCAATATGCTTTACTATGACAACCGAATCTCTTGTGCTCAATCATTAACATCATCACAACTATTACACTTATAACACATTACTGAAATGAGTCCCGTGACATTTCGTTACCATATTAACCATTACAAAAACGAGGCGGAGCTTGATAAAAAATAAACTCGGGAAAGGTCTATTACCCGACACCATTGCTTTGGATGAGACACTAAAGCTGCAAATCGAGTTAGAACATTTAAGGGAATGATTATTCAAGGACCTTATTACGTATGTGTTGTTTCTAATCGTTGTTTGTACAAACGATCTGTTGTTTTATTCAACGAATCCAATTATGCAACTATTTCTAGTAGTTTTGCATTTTCACTTGTAGAAAGCTTTGATGGTTGCGAATGCATCTCTAAAACTTGTCATCTAATGTTAAAAAGAAAGAACATCCAAGAACATCTGGAAATTGATAATCTCCCGTCCGATCTTTCTGACATCAACCGATTGGAGAAAGTTTTGATAACGAAACGAATACTTTTCAAGAAAGTTGTAATTCTACTCAAAGGCAATTTTCCAAAAGTAAAAGCAGCCATTTGTAATGTACCAATTGAGACTGAAGACCAGCTGACAGTAATGGTTTACTTTTGCTGAAATTAAAAAGAAAACTTATGTACCGTGGACATGGCTACTTTGAACCTGTGCGACCCGAGCTAATTCTGAGATCTTTAAATTTTTTGAAGGAACACAACCCATTATACAATAATCTTATTGTTGATATGAATGGTCTTTTTGAAGAACTGATCAGCTTTAAGGATGGGAATGAACCAATTGATATGAACTCAAGCAATTCACAGGGAATAGATGAAGAGAATGATAATTCATTAGACGCAACCAGAACTGCTACTAATGAAACTGTAATGGCCTCCAAAGTACCTATTCATATCAATGAAGACACATTTACTATTGCACCAGGTGAAGGTATTACTTTAATTCAAATTTACACAGATAAATTTTGTGAAGAGATGGCTTTTCCACACCTATTTCCTTTTGACAGATTTGGATACGATGATGTTGATAGGGAAATGAAAATTTCGCTTGTGAAGTACTTTAACCAGAGATTGTTAAATTATACTCAAAAATTTTCTTCTGATGCTGATTATGTATTTTTTGCTAATTATGTCCTTCAGCTGACAAATTTACATAGTAAAATAAATATTGCAATGAAGAAATTATCAGGATGTAATTTAGCGAAACTGTTCGGACTTTCATTGCTAATAATGAAGCATTTAACTTCATGAACCAAATTAAAGGCACCCCAGCATATTGGAAAAGATTTTTGCTTGAAGTATTAGCTATGGTGAAACAACTTGGTGTTCCAACATTTTTCTTGATATCATCATGTGCAGATCTAAGGTGGTTCGAGTTGCCTTCTATACTGTCAAAATTGTATAAACTGAATTTACAGGATGATGAAATTCAAAACATGACATACCAAGAAAGACGTGAAATATTGAACATGAATCCTGTGTTTCTGGCAAGGCATTTTCAGTATGGAGTGGAAACATTTCTCAAGAAAATTGTCTTATCTGGTCCGTTAGAAAAGGCTGAGTATAACGTAATAAGGGTTGAATTTCAAGTACGTGGAAGCCCACATGTTCATGTATTCATTTAGATAAAAGACCCACCTGCATTAACGGAAGCTACTAAGGATGATTATATTGCATTTGTTGATGGTATCGCATGACATGCCTGATCCAGAATTAGAACCACAATTGTTTGAGATGGTAAAGTCATACCAAGTACATATTCACTCAAAAATCTGTCGCAATTGCAAATATAGTACATGCAGATACAATTGTCATTTTTTAACAGATCGCACTATAATTTCTAGTCCACTTCCTGTTGAGGTGAGCCCTGATGACAAAGAAGCAATGTTAGAAAGTAGCAAAACACTGTTAGATACTGTGAAAAGTTATATCGTCGAAAACCTATGTCCTAAGAGGCGTAATGTTGTTGATCCATTGAAAGATAATTATGAAGATGCTGGAACTATTTCAGAAACTTTGGATAAACTCGGCATAATTTCTAAAAATGATGACTTTGAAATTCACCTTAGACGCCCACCAAATTCTTGTTTTGTCAACAGCTACTTTGCAGAAGGTTTGACTGCATGAGAAGCAAATTTGGACATTCAGCCTGTCTTCAATCACTATAAAGCCATAACATGCATGTGTAAATATCTTTCAAAGGCAGAAGATGATTGCTCCAGAGCAATGAAACAAGCTTTGGATGAGGCAAAGTCCAATAACTTGAACAAATTTGAACAAATGCTTACTATTGCAAAAGCATATTCCTGTAAAAGAGAATGTTGTTATTATTATTATTATTATTAAAACTATATTTATACAGGTTAACCCTAACCAACGTAAAAAATATACATTGCTATCACAAGGGGACCTGCTTACTATTGCAAAAGCATATTCCTGTAAAAGACCTTCTGTGCAAGAAGCTATGTATCATGTAATGCCTGAATTGTGGTTGCGTAAAACATTCCCAAAAGTCATCAGCAATCAGCAATGTTTCGAATTTGTAGATCTGAAGAGGAGTTAAATAATCTTCCTGATGAAAATACAGATATTTTCAAAACAAACATGTTAGATCGTTACCTTGACGGACCTGATAATTCTTTCAAAATTGGAAAGTTTGCAACTCTGAATAACATGTTTTTTGCTGAGTTTTTGGCACATTATTACTTGGAATCTAAGCCCACTGACAGCAACAAAAATGATAACCATCCCGAAATTTTGAACGGATTGCTAATGGATGAAAATCATCAGTCATCACACCCCCTGTTGTACCATTGATGAAAAGTAAATCTAAATTAAAATGCAGGAAAATCCGTGCAGTTTTAAGGTATCACATTCCAAACAGACACATAGCCAGAGAGATATGCTCATCATTTGCTATTTATGTACTATTCTTTTCGATCAGAGGAAGAACTATTACACAACACGTATGTCGAAAAGCTTGGTCAACCTGGTGTTCTGGACATAATAAATGAAAATAAAGCAAAGATTGAACCATATGATGAACTAGTAGATGACGCTTTCCAAAACTACAGGGCAGATCTTGGTGCTAATCACAATCCATTTGCACAACAGGAGAACGAGGCTGTTCAAGATACTAACAATGACATGTCTGATGAGGAAGAATTGCAAGATACATCATGTGCAACATTCAAGATTCAAGGGATTCAAGATGGTGGATATGACAGACGTGATGAGCGAAAGTATTCACCAAGATGAAAATCACAGTTTTTGTTTTGATGATATAAAAGAAAAGATACTTGAAGCGGTGGATGAAATTCGAAAGAAAAGACGAAAGCGACCAACAACTCATGGTATTTTTAATTTTATAAAGGAGAGAGGATTCGATGTTGACATTTCACAGTATAAATTTCGTTTTGACGCACTCGTCGAACAAAACATTCTGAAAATGAAAGGTGAAGGGGACGACCTGGACGCTTCTGTTAGTTCCATACAAGAGGTTATGAAATTTATAGACGAGTTCTCAGAACATTCCGAAATTACAACATCAAAGAATGAATGTCGTCGTAAAGGTGACGTTAACTCAAAGGTTTGATATAATGGCGATAGTGTGAACGATATTCTTCGTGATCGTATACAGGACCTTATAGGGGACATTCATTCTCTTAGGTCTCAACTCGTAGCGCAAGATAAAATTTTGGAAACGTTATTGACACAAAATATTTCACAAAATTCAACACATGGCTCTTGTAACTGTCATGTTGCTATGGGAACAAACATCTTAGATAAAAATATTTCTGATGAATCTCAAGAACCCATGGGAATTGCGAGTGACATTAGTCCTAATGATTGTAATGACGAGTCTATCAATAAAAAGAAATCATTGAACGAGCAATTAGTTAACGCAAGAAAGATGCTTCAAGAGAAATATACGTCATATATATCGACAATTCCATCATCGATGAATAACAACTTAAAACAAATATCCGACAAAACCTTTAAAACATAGATTAGAAAACCTAGCGAATTATACGGATCACGACGGCAGTATATCTGAAAACGACGTTGATGGAAGAAACGAACTCATTGAACAATCGAACTATCTCAAAGAAACCCGTTACTTATGTCCTTGGAGACAGTATGTTGAAACATGTTAATGGTTGGAAAATCAGTGAGAACTTAAATAACACCCAGAAAGTTATAGTGAAGTCTTTTTCTGGAGCTAAAATATCGTGCATGCAACAATACGTGAAACCAACGCTTAGAGAAAAGCCTGACTATTTAATACTCCATTGTGGAACTAATAATTTATGTGAAAATGAAGAACCGATCGGAACAGCCAAATCAATTTTTGATCTCCCTATTGCATGTTCTTCGGATCACACCACCGTAAAAGTGTCTTCGATAAGTCAACAAAGTCGTACAGAAGTTATGCAAAGACCAAAATATCTGTTTTATTAGTCACGAAAACGTGAACCCTCCAATGCATCTGAATGGAAGTAAGCTACATACTAACAAAAAAGGTACAAAACTTCTCCTCAGAAATTTTTTACGTTCTATTGAAAAGCAATGCTGACAAGCTGAACAGCAGGTAGATTTTTCCCTAGATAAAATAATCCCTTCTGATTCGGACTGTCAGGCAGATATGTGCACCAATACTGATCCAAACAATTCCAAATCTGCGAAATCCACTTCAAACGAGGTCTTAATAAACGAAAACGAGAATATGTCTAATGATGAGACTGACATTTATAAAACTCTTCAAAATTTTCGAATTAAACATCTTAATAGGGTTATTATTGGTCAACTCAATATCAACTCGTTAAGAAACAAATTTGAACAGCTCTCATCAATAATAAATGAAAATTTAGACATACTCTTGATCTCTGAAACTAAACTCGACAGCAGTTTTCCGGAAAATCAGTTTCATATGAGAGGTTTTAGTAAGCCTTTCAGATTAGACAGAGACGCGAGTGGAGGAGGCCTGCTTTTATATGTCCGTGAGGATATTCCCTGCAAATCAGCTGATTATCTACTTGTTGAAATAAACCTACGTAAAAAGAAGTGGCTTCTTTGCTGTTCGTATAATCCAAAACGATCTTTGATTGAGAGTCATCTTAAGGTTCTCGCAGATGAATTGGACCTAAATTCTGGAAGTTATGATAATATCCTCCTTCTCGGAGACTTTAATGCCGAAACTTCTCTCCCTGTTTTTAGCGAGTTTAACCAACTGTATGCTTTGCATAACATTGTAAAGGACAAAACATGCTTTTAAAATCCAGATAATCCATCATGTATGGACCTGTTTGTTACAAACAGTCCTCAGTTTTCAGGACACACATACGGTAGAAACGGGCCTTTCAGATTTCCATAAGCTAGTCTTAACGGTTATGATAACGCATTTTACCAAATGTGGTTCGAATAAAGTCTATTACAGAAACCATAAAAATTACTGTAATGAAAAATTTCGAGGGGAGTTAATGGGAAAACTTGATATCAAAGGCTTTCTTGGCACAGACATGGAGAAAACCGTTGAAAAGGTTTTAAATGTTCTGGACAATCATGCCCCTAGAAAATGCAAATACGTACGTGGTAATAATGCTCCTTTCATGAACAAACAAATGAAAAAAGCTATTATGAATAGGTCGAGACTAAAAAATGGATACCTTAGATGCAAGACTGATCTAAGCTGGGTTGAATACAAGAAACAGCGCAATAAGTGCGTCAATGTTCTCAGGAAAACGAAACGGGACTACTATAATAATGTTAATATAAAAAGTATAACAGACACTAAAAAATTTTGGAAAACCATTAAACCTCTTTTTTCGGATAAAGTTCTGATAAAAGAAAACTTTACACTTGTGGAAAATGGTGAGATTGTGCGCAATGAAAGAGATGTTGCCAATAAATTTAATGTTTATTTTACAAGTATTGTGTCTAATCTAGGAATTTCTTTGAATGAAAAGCTTCTTACAGAGGATTGCGAAGGAGCCCATGACGAAATTTCTAAAATTATTTCAAAATACCAAAACCACCCTAGCATAAAGAAAATAAAAGAATTTCATTCAACGGGCGAAACGTTTTCTTTCAAACATACTTCCTTAGAGAAAATTCGAAAAGCAATAGAGAGGTTAGTTCCGCAAAAGGCTTCACAGGATTCTGATATACCTACAAAACTGATAAAAGAAAACTGTGATATATTTGATAGTGTCTTGTTAAACAATTTTACAGAGACGGCGCCACGAAATTGAATTTGGGGGGGGGGGGCTTAACATTCGGTATAGTGACGTAGGAGGACCCACCATGGTTGGGTCCGACGCGAAGAAAATTTTGAAATTGCACCCTCTTGAACGTCTAAAAACGCATTCCCCAGACTTATTCAAATAAATATAAAGACACTTTATTTAATTATATGGAAGAGATTTTTGCACCAAATAAGGGTTATGATACGGTGACAAGTGCAATATGGCAAATGTTTTTTAGTTATATATTTTAGTCACTAGTCTCATTTATAAAACAACCAATGGAAACGACAGAAATATACCTCGGGGTTGTGCGGTGATAACTAATTTAACAAGTACAAGTACAAATTTCACTATGACATAAAATCCGGCAAATTACTTTATTACTCGATGGCAAAAGAGCACAAAATAAAATAACAACGTCAAAAATACTTACGTTTTTATTAATAGACCTGAAAACGAGGTGAAGTTCGATAAAGAAATATTCAGAAGAGGTCTATTCACTTGCTTTTTCGATTAACACTGTATATATTGAACATATTGATGTTACACAACACTTCTAACGCTACTTAATATGAAATTTCCTTTGCGTAAGCATAAATTGTGTAATACAAAGACCGTGAAGACATTGTATTGCAGAAAGTGAGCTACTGAATGAATGAAAATACGCACTTGCCGAAAGTAATGAGAAAACGTTAATTATACTATTATTATCTTCTCTTTTGTGTTTTCTGCTTTGTTTGTTGTGAAAATGAAACAGTGAAAAAAATTTTTTTAACTCATCAAAAATGTGGGGGGGGGGGGGGGGGGGGGGGGGGGGCTTCAGCCCCCCCAGCCCCCCCAGTGGCGCCGTGCCTGGTATGATATGTGTTATTTTCCACCCAGACTAAAACCTAGTAATGTCACTCCTGCTTTCAAAAAAGGTGACAGATCAAATGTTCAAAATTATCGACCTGTGAGCATTTTACCTAATTTATCGGAGATTCACGAAAGGAGCATGCACGAACAACTTGAAGATTATTTCAATTTGCTTTTCTCGAAATATCAATGTGGGTTCAGAAAGGCTTTAATACTCAGTATTGTTTATTAGCAATGCTTGAAAAATGTAAGAAAAGCCTTGATAATAAGGTACATCACGCAGCCCTACTAACAGATTTATCCAAAGCTTTTGACGTGTTAAATTACGATTTGTTAATCGCAAAGCTTCATGCCTATGGATGTGACACTAAATAATTAAAACTATTGCGTAGTTACCTTACAGGAAGAACAAAGAGTGAAAATAAACTTCGCTTACAGTGATTGGATAGAGGTAGAAAGCGGAGTACCACAAGGATCAATTTTAGGTCCCCTCCTTTTCAATATTTTTCTTGCAGATTTGTTTCTTTTCACTGATAAGGTAGACATTGCAAGCTACGCTGACGACAATACACCATATATTTGCGGTAAAAATGACATAGATATTTTTCAAAAGTTAGAAAAAACAGCTGCTGTCATATCCCAGTGGTGTTTAGATAATGGCATGAAATTTAACTCTGATAAATGCAGCTTTTTATCAAACGTAAATGAAGATGCGTCTCTTCTTGTTAAAGACAGCTGGATTCGTAACAGTGATTCTCAAAAGTTATTGGGAGTTACAATCGACAAAAAATTAACTTTTGAGAAACATGTTTCTAATCTTTGTGATGCAGCTTCACGGAAATTACACGCACTTAGTAGAGTTGCTCCCTACATGGACCTTGAGAAAAAGCAATTACTCATGACCTCGTACGTTTCTTCCCCGTTCAGCTACTGCCCCCTGATTTGGATGAATCACAGCAGAGGTCTAAATAACCGCATTAATAGGATCCAAGAAAGGTCATTGAGGATTATCTATAACGATTTTGAGACTAATTTTCAAGAACTGTTGCAAAGAAATAATCCTGTAACAATACATCATAAAAACCTTCAATTTTTAGCTACTGAAGTGTACAAGGCTAAAAAAGGCCTTTCTCCTGAAATCGTTACAGAGATTTTTGACTTTCGTGTTCCCACTTACGAGTTAAGAGGAACCCGCGAGAATAATAACATTAATCCAAAAACTGTTCAGTGGGGAACAGAAACCGTATCATACTTAGCCCCTAAAATATGGTCTTTAGTGCCATTAGAAATACAGGAATCCTCTAGTATCAATGAATTTAAGCAGAAAATCAAAAATTGGGTACCGACAAACTGTCCCTGCAGGTAATGCAAAACATACATGCAAAACGTGGAATACGTCTACAACCCTCCACGAAATATATTGGGAAAACTTAAAAAAATGGTTTTAAAAGGGAAAATGCCCCTGCAAGTGGAGATGACAGGTCCCCCCTGCCCCCAAATTCAATGTTGTTTATGTTGAAAGACAACAGAATGTTTCTGGGGTGAAGATAAGCAGTTGGGGGCCTTGCAGCACTTCATACAACATTGAGATCAGGGGGGAGGGGTTTTTCCCAAATATTTTGTGGGGGCTTGTCTGAATTCAAAAAAACAAATAAACAGAGGTTTACCTACAAAATATTAAAAAGAATTCCAAATGTTGCTTTCCAATAACACACAGGCACTTAATGAAGACTTAATAGCTCCAAGACAGATCCACATGGCCACATGGATGGCAGCCATATTTATTTTCATGTGATGAACCACAGCAAAGCTGACATAGGGGATTGCAGACAGTATTATTAAAAAAGATAAACAAATGTTTATACCATCAAATTTGAGATGTTACTGTATCCCATATAAGTTTAAAAAGGTCATGCATGTCACTTGCCACATGGTTGACAGCCATATTGAATTTTTCACACCTTTGCATTTGTGATCTGTCACATGAAAACAAACAAAGTTTTGGAGGGAATTTCAAATTCTACAAAACTCTTGAGCTGTTACAAGTGAAAAATTGCAAGTGTTATAAGATAGAAATAGTCATAACTGTACAAGTACTTACTACAAGTAAAAATAATATAAACAGAAGAAATACCTATCATATATTTGTAAACAAAACTTTAAGTAAATAACGTAAACAAAACCTAAAATAAAACAAAATGAATGACTCGCAAGAAGACTTCCAAGCAGACAAATGTTATAAACCTCGTCGTACATACCTCGTAACTTATAGTCAGGCTGACCGTGACAAATTCCCCAGTCGAGAAAGTTTTGGTCAGGTAGTTCAGAGTGCGTTCGACACAACTGGAAAGAGCAAATCTACTGTGGAGTACTGGGCTTGTGCCCTGGAACCACATGTTGAACATGGCGAACACTATCATGTGTCCTTAAAATTAAGTGGACCACGTAGATGGAACGCAGTCAGAAATAATTTGAATGCGACTCATGGCATAAATGTGAACTTTTCGAACAGGCATGAAAATTATTATACTGCGTATAAATACGTTACGAAATATGATCAACATGTATTTCACAGTACCACCCACCCAAATTTGAAAGAGATTGGCTCTCCAAAAACAAAACAGTGCATGAAAGCATACAAACAAAAACATAAACAAAACAATAACGATGCTTCGACCTCAAGTCAGCCAAAGACCAAGACTCGAAGACTTTCTAATCTTGATGTCGGAGAGTTTTTGGTGGAAAACAACATCAAAACCGACACCGAGCTTTTCGCTTTAGCCAAACAGCAAAAGGAGGCTGGTAAAAAGGAATTGGCCAACTTTGTTTTGTCACGTAGCAGTAAGTCACTGCAGGAACTCATTACAAGCACGTGGAGAATGGAGACAGCAGATGCCTGTTTGGCTCGTAAGAAGAAGTCGAGGATGGAAATAGTGAGAGAACGTGCACAGGGTGATTGCGTTCCTGGTTGCAGGGGTGAATGGTTTACGTGTGCAGATGAAGTCCTTCGACAAAATAAGGTCCATCCAGTGATTTTTGCCACTGCGATGCGTGAATTGTTGACGAAAGGTCGTGGCAAAAACCGAAATGTCATGATTGTTGGCCCAGCTAACTGTGCCAAAACATTCCTGTTCAGGCCGTTAGAATTTTTGTTCTCATGTTTCATTAATCCGTCTAATGATAAGTACGCGTGGATTGGCGTCGAAAATGCTGAAGTCATCTTTCTTAACGATTTCCGATGGAATAAGGAGATGATTGCGTGGAAAGAGCTGTTGTTGCTGTTGGAAGGACAGACTGTGCATTTGCCATCACCAAAGAATCATTATGCAGCTGATCTGTGTATATCGAGTGACGTGCCAGTGGTGGCTACAGGAAAGGCACGCATTACATACCAAGGTCCGTACAACACCACCGACAGCATCGAGAATGATATGATGGCAGCGAGATGGTGTGTATTTGACTTTTTCAAACAAATACCTGTAGACGAGCAGAAAGAAATGGTTCCGTGTGGCAAATGTTTTGCAGACCTGGTTCTTCTGGGAGAACTATAAGTTCTTTTTTAATTAGTAATATCATTTTACACGTTACACACACGTTACACACACGTTACACTTTGATCTGATAAGAAATCTATAGAGAATTTCACACGTTACACACGTTACACCATTTTTTTTTATAAAAAGAGATATGTTTGTTTTTTTTAAAAAAGTTGATGTAACGTGTGTAACGTGTTCCAAAACAAAGTATTTTAGTGGAAAGTCAACCAAAATACAAATGTAACGTGTGTGTAACGTGTGTAACGTGTGAAACACTTCTGTTTACTTCTGTTTTTATTTTTGTTACATCACATTTTGTTTCGTTTGAGCCATCCTACACTGACAAGAAGTCCTAAGAAGCAGTCGTAACTAAACGCAAGTCCATAAACAAAATGTAAACAAAGCGTATGACATACATAATATACAAGGCAGCGACTTAAACTGCACTTCAAGAGACCACAACTGTTTCTCAACGGAAGTATTAGCTTTGAGCGATTAATAAATACGATTGTTTTGATGATGAGATATTCCGCGCAAGACATCAACCTTGTATTTCATTCTCCGCGGTGTAGTGCAGTTTATTTCTGCTGCCTTCTAATATTTGATACGTTTTCCTTTGGCTTGTATAATCATATCTACCCGTTTATACATACTTTCTATAGTTTTGTTTATATAATTGATGGGCACATTATGAAGACATAGTTTAACACGAGCCGAAAACATTTCGAAACTTTCAAAAGTTATATTTTCTGTAAGAGCCTGTTCATGTAGCTTATCTTTTACGTAATTAAAAACATTTTCTATAGGATTTAAATCAGGACTTCTTGCTGGTATATCAAACTTAATTGCACCTACTTCAGCGAGTGCCTCTCTGGCAGCCTTACTGTTCTGACTAGGATCCCCATCTTGCAAAAACATTCGTGTTTGTGGGTTTCCACATCTCTCAAATGTTGACGGGAAATGGTCTTTTATAAACTTCCCAAACTTTTGACCATTTATTCGATCGAAATACTGTTCACACAGGACTACCCCTCTACTATAACTAATCCCAACCATGAAGTGTGCAACCCGACCACCAGAACCAACATGACTACCTTTAGCTGTGCATTTCGGCTCAAGCCCCTCGTCTTTTTTACGCCATGCCATTGTCCTGCACGACTTGGCTTCGTCGAGGGGATTGTACTTGTGTTGGAACCCAGCACCGTCAAGGTAGAAAGCGATTTTGTTCTTCCAAAAGTCCATGTCTCCCTCTCTTTTGATTTTTCTGCAGAATTCGGAGCGGCATTTCAAGTCTTTCGCTGTCAGCAGGCCTTTCTTTCGAGAATGATAATATTTGTAACCTTCGCTGTGCAAAAATCGACGGACAGTTTCGTCGTGTAAGTCTTTTCGTATGTCAGCAGCTACACGGAGTTTCTTTACGGTGAATGCACCAACACCATCTCGCAACTTCGGTATTTCACGAATGAGAGCACGCTTATCTCTTTCAGTCAGTTTGGGTGGACGTCCCTTGTTGTTGTGTCGCTTGTCGTGATCTTCGCCTGACAGAATAGCCTTCTTACAATGTCGATAAATAGTTGACGACGAATACATTGGGTACATCTTGCAAAGTTCTTTTCCTGACATGTTCCTGTCCTGATGCAGATATCTTAAGTGTATAGACACTTCTAAAGGAATTTTTCTATATGCTTTTTTCATCTAAAGGGGGGAAATATCAAACTGCTAACTTGTTTTGTTTACATTTGAAAGAAAAGGGTTTTTTTTAGAAAGAGACGTTTTTCGAGAAAGAGAGAGACACGAATATTATTTTTAAATGATCCAGACAATTTAGTTATACGAAGAACTGTTTATGTTTTGCAACAAAAAAAAGATCCACATGGTGTAATGCCAAAACGTCACAATTAAGTCCGCCATTATGGATTTTTCGAAAAACTCTTTATCACTGCAATTTCAATGTCAATGGTAGTTTACAGAACCAAAAATCAAAGGCCTATCACACACGGTTGCCAAGCAATCAAGCATTTCAGTTTGAAATTTTCAGACAACCCTCCACGAAATATATTGGGAAAACTTAAAAAAATGGTTTTAAAAGGGAAAATGCCCCTGCAAGTGGAGATGACAGGTCCCCCCTGCCCCCAAATTCAATGTTGTTTATGTTGAAAGACAACAGAATGTTTCTGGGGTGAAGATAAGCAGTTGGGGGCCTTGCAGCACTTCATACAACATTGAGATCAGGGGGGAGGGGTTTTTCCCAAATATTTTGTGGGGGCTTGTAGCTTCAGAAACCTTTCCATGTGGTCTAATATCTGCCTGCTGTTTTTATTAATATTTATTGTTGTATATATTTTAAGTATTTTGTATTTTAATCATTATTATTCCTTAGCGTAACCATCCAAGTAGAGATATTCTTAAGATTTTAATTTCTCACTAAGCGGTAACCATATCCAAGAGACCTTGGGATGGGCCGAGTTTACAAATTCAATTTTTGTTTTGGAAAGTTGTGCTATTTTAACCGACTGTTGACTTCAATTAGCATTATTGCTATTTTATTTTCTAAGGAGTTTATTTTAGTTTGATTGTATATATTCCACTTTTGTCAACATTAAAGAAAGAATAAATAAAAATAAATAAAAAAAACAAATAAACATCAGTGATTGTCCCTGAAAGGCAGTATGTATTAGATGATAATGTACTAAATGACAAGATTCGATCCCTTAATAAGAAACAACGAGAAATTTTTGATATCGTTAACATGGTCAAGGCAACTTCTCAAGAGAAGAAATTGTAAGAAATTCAAAGACATAGAGTCATTGCATATTTTCTTAACAGGCCAAGGTGGTTGCGGAAAATCACATTTATTGAAAACTATATATCATGTTGTATCAAAGGTCCTACTTCGCAAAGCAACAGATCCAGCAAAACCAAGAGTCTTATTGCTGGCACCTACAGGTGTAGCTGCTGTAAACATTTGAGGTACTACCGGCCTTGGTATTTATGGTAAAAGTTATGCACCATTAAGCGACAAAGTGAGGACATCTCTGCGTAATAAACTTTCGGAAGTGTCTGCTGTGATAACTGATGAAATATCCATGGTTTCCGATGAACTATTCAAAAATTTTCATATGCGATTATGTGAGATATTTGGTGTAAGTATTCAGATCACACAAAACACACTGAAACCGGTGGTCTACCGACGAAACTTGTTTCGAAAATTGGGGCTAAAGTGATACTTACATCGAACATAGATATAGAGGACAAACTCGTTAATGGCCAAATGGGCATAGTATTCAATTGTATGACGATTGGTAGTAAGTTTACAAAACTTTATGTTAAATTTCTTGATGAAAATGCTGGAATTATGAAAATGGCATCTGACAGATATGCTGTGACCCATAAGTGCGTACCAATTTTAACGTTCTGAGACAAAAAATATCAACAAAAGAGCGACCAAATCACCCGTAATAACAAGAACGCAGTTTCCCTTAGTTTTATCTTGGGCTACTAGTATTCATAAAGTGCAGAGTTTGAGTGTTCCTGAAGCTGTTATTGGTTTTGATTTACACAAAGGCAATTTAATCCTGGCCAAATGTACGTTGCAATGAGCCGAGTTACAAGTTTATCTGGCTTGTTTTTAACTGGAAAGTTTGACAAAAAAAGCCATAAAGGCCGAAAAAAGAGCTTTCACGGAATATGAACGGATGCGACAAGCTTGTCCACTGACACGGTTAGAAACACTTGAACCATTGTGTCCGAATTCTTTAAGTATCAGTATGCTGAATACTCGTTTACTGTCATTGCATGCAAAAGATATTGCTTGTGTAACTGAATTGGTAGAGAGTGATGTTTTATGTCTTACTGAGACACAAATGTCGTAACATGATGATTGGCCTGAGATATATGAGCTACTGCATTTTGAATTAATGTTTTCTGTTGGAGATGATAAACATTAGAGCTTCGCAATTAGATTAAAAAATCATGACATTTATTCATGCTGAACTGAATCTGGCTTTTTATATGTTAACGTTTTAAAACAAAGTTTTTTGCAGTGATTTGGTCGGAATTGCGGTGCTGTACAGGAAACATGGTGAACCAATGCAACTTTTTTACAATAAGTTATCTAATTACATCCATTCTTTTGATATTGACATTCTGCTTGGTGATGTGAATATTGATTATTTTACATCTAATGATACTCTTTCATAAATTCTTAGCGGTTACGAGATGGTTGTATCTGAGCCAACTTATATTGATGGGTCACTACTTGATCATGTTTATATCAAAAAGAGCTTGAGACAATGGTAAAGTGCATTTTATTCTCAGACCATGATGCAATCAAGGTAAAAATTTCAATTTAATTTTGTTTTGTTTTAAATCTTAATAAAATGATTAATGTTCAGCAATTCAATATTTTCTAGGCACTTTTTGTGTAATTCATATTTGATGTATAATTATTTATCCAATTCATTGTAAGTTATTCAAATCATTTTCTAATACTGGTCTATTACCTTGTTTTATTGATGCACAAATAGTGAAGAAGGTAAAGCATATTATTTAAGCAATGTTTGATTTGCATTCAAGGTTGTAATTTAATTAATTGAAGTTCTTTATTTATATGAAATATTGGAGGTTGCACATGACTATGGTACGCTGTTGACAAGATCCTGTGGCTGTGTGTGTATGTGTGTAGTGTGTGGGTGGGTGTGTATAAACATTCGAATCAATTAAGAACATTCGATATGGAGTTCGAATTTCAAAAATTTCGAATTAAAACATTCTAAAGCTAAAATGTTGGTCGAAATGTTGGCCAACATGTTGGTTACCCAGCGCAAACCGACAAACATGCTACTACATGCAAATTCTGGCGGAAATGTTGGCCAACATTTATTAAATATTTAATAAATGTTGGCTAACATTTTTTGAGATTTTTTTTCTTCCTTCTTGAGCATGTTGGCGCCTAACGCAAACCGGGCAACATTGTTGGCCAACATGTTGGTCAGCCGATGTTGGTCAAAATGTTGGCGAACTATGTGGAAGCAAAATGTGACGTTTATTACGAAATGATATTGTTGATTAAAGCTGCCGTATTGTATTCGCATTCATGGTTCTACATGTTATTCGAAGGGGATTCCAGAAAAGATGCTAAAATGTATGTGAAAGATTAACTGTGATTGTTATTGTATATACTTTCAATATGATAGGTATTTTTTCTCTCTTTTAGACAGCCATCTTAACCTTTTTGGTTGTGTACGATAACAGGTAAAATGAAAATAAACAACAAAACTTAATGACGCTTGATATGAACATGACAGAACTTTTCTTGATGCACGAACTTGAATTTCGATCGATGTTTTAAGCATGCATACCAGATATAACCTCCGACACAGATGAACAGATAATGGACCGTGCTGTATATCATTTATATGTAACAATGTATACTACTGTGCAGTGGCGGATCTAGAGGTATGTCGAAATTTGTGTAGGAGAGTGTTAGCAATCTAATCATAAAAGAAAAGCGTTCAAATAATCCCATTGGTAATATAAATTAAATTCACAAATATGTTAATGCTCTCCTACACAAATTTCGACATACCTCTAGATCCGCCACTGCTGTGTGCAGCTCGTTTGTTCGTTACACACGGAACTTTGAAGACATTGATGAAGTGGTTCAAATTCCTGCATAGATGTATTCAAGATAATGATTACGAAGGCTGTTGCAACAATCGGAAAACCGGATTATTGTTTCCAAAATGAAGATCTGATTTAATGATGATATCTTTACGATATAAACCGTCAACTCATTTTGTCTCTCGCATTTTGGAGTAAATAGCCATGAAAGAACTCATTTAATTTATATTTGTATCAAAATTTTTAAAAAATGATATCAAATTGTTACTTTTGTTTGTTTTTGTTTTTTCGTATCCGCTGGTACATAATTTCTTTTTTGTTCAAGTAATTTGAGGGGAAAATGTTCGAACCCGAAGAAATTAACTAAAATATGAACTTTTCAATAACTGGACCAAAAGAGGCGGTGTTATATAAAACAACGGCGTTCGTAATAGCGTTTGCATGAGATTGGGTGTGAACAAATATATTTTGCTTACACCCGCCCCTCCCACTAACCCTGTCCGGCCTAGGTATATGATGGTTACCTGCCTACTCGTATCTTTGAAGCAGACATGTCAACATTTTGAAAAGTGAAAGGGGGAGATTTCATTTGTGGTTTAGACGGCTATGCGCAGCTTTGTTGTGATGATGCCCACCACATGATATCAGGGCGGTCTGAGCATATGCAGACCTGCACATAAACTTGAAATTAGGTGACAATAAACAACAGGAAAAGTGGAATTAAAAAAAACTGATAGATCAATAGATCAAAATAGTTTCCCAGCTCAAGGTTTCGAAAATTCACATTTACATTTTGTTTAAGTTGATGTTTGTCAAAATAATGAATAATTGGGAAACAAGTGGGAAACCGATCAAGACTGCTGTTTTTTGCATTTTTGTGCATTTTCAGCAAATCTTGCAGAAATCCTTCTGCCCGTAAGGGCATCTTGTTCTTTTTTTTCTGCTGTCCAAACCTGGTGGTTTTTTGGAATTTGGTGCGTGCATTTACATGCAACCAAAGCACCGTCCATTGCATGTCAGCGAAAGATTAACAAAAGTTTCTTTGATCAATTTTAAATGGATTTTAAAGAAAAAAAAAATATATATTTTAATTTGAAAAAAGAAAATTTATGGAAGAAAATTATAATTATCTTGGACTGTGATCATTCTTTTCTAACTAAAAAGAAGTTTTCAACGTTTTGTAAACAGAAGAGTCAACAATGCTATATATATATGTACATAACTATGTTGCTTCCGTGGAGCAGTTGGTAAGGAATTCGGCGATTAAAAGAAAAGTCGGTGGTTCGAACACACCGAGGTTTTATTTTTTCGAATCTCAAAAATGTCATAAAATATTTCATTTTTCAAGCTTCAGCTGATTTTGCAGAAGTCCTTATGCCTGTAAGAGCATCTTGTTTTAATTAAATACAAATGACTTTATATTCAGTTATTAAATCATTTGTAAGAACTGACATAGGCCATGTACGAGGATGAAATCTGTACCATTGAAATTTCATAATTACACAAGGCCGCGCAGCGGCCGTAGTGTAATTAGGATTTTATGAATAAAATCGCTGTACGAAGTAATGTTGGGTTCCAAACCTCTTAGCGCTAGCTAAGTACGGCCCTCCCGGGCCGTAAACCTCCTCAGTTTAAAGCGCTACCCAGGTCTATACCTTTTTGATACACCTGGGACTCACTTTGTACAAAATTATGGTAATGCCTTTGCCACGTAGACTCTCGAGACCAATTACCACGATTCAAAATATCCTGCATAGACATGCCAAGAACAGAAGCCTTAGAAGAAGAGGCTGACCTTGTTGAATGTGCAGTAAATAACTTAGTGTCAATGCCTGCTGCAGACAGGACTGACTTAATCCAACCTGCTACGGTGGACTTTTTGACTTCCTGATAAGGACTAAGTGTACTTAAAAGCAATTGCGTCTGTCCTTTAACTCTACGTTCCGCTGTTCGCTTTAGGTAGTCATCCAAAGTGCAAACTACACATAGTTTAGGATTTTCAATATAAGCTGTAAACTCAATAGATAGTGGGGGATTTCCCTGGCGCCAACTCTTCGTTAACTTATCAAAAGTAAATTTGTAGCTCTGTTCAGTTTTAACCATGTACTCAATATTTAGGAAACAAATTTCATGATCCTTAGATGCTGAGGTCAATGCTAACAAAGCTGTAAGTTTCTGTGTTAAAAGTTTCACATTTAATTCATCATTGGAAGGTAGGTTATTCAAATAATCCAAGACCTTCTGCACATCCCAGATAAACACAAACCGTGGTTTAGGAGGTCTGTTGTTAAAGATCCCGGTTAACAATTCACAAACTCTTGGGTGGATATTCTGCCTTGTATAACAAGCGAAAAAAGTATTCACGGTCGAACAGTTCCTTTGTCAGTACGTGAAAAAATCCTGAACTCTTTCTTTCTTGATACAACTTTCTCAGCCTTAATCTTTTCGGTTTTCTTTTCTTGTAAATATCGTCATGCAGAATTGCTATTGAAATGGTCAAAGATCTTTGCTGCTTGCTGAGGACCACCATTTTTATTATGATGTTTTTTATATCTGTATTAAAATAGTTTAAATCAAATGATTTTTCCTATCTATTTTATTTGTAAAATCACTGTTTTAAGCCCTAAGATCAATGATTGTTTGAAGGTTGTTTTCATTAAAAAATAATTACAATTTGTAGTGTCTGGCCTGATTAGTAGTAAACTTTGCCCCAATTCGTAATAAAACTGGTACTTGAGACGAATTATTTGAAAGGGATTATTTAAGAGTTATAGGTTGTTATGCCCCAATTTGCAGTAATATGCGCTAATTTATAATATACTTTTCCCCAATTTGCAATAATTGCCCTAATTTAGAACAAACTTTTTCATATATTTCATATAAGTAATAAATTAAATTATTTCAATACTCAGAGTTTCACACTAGTGCGATCATCAATTGAAAATGAACGTACGTCGTTTGAAGCCTATGTTAACGGATCGTTCAATGCGATGGCTTCATTCTGATGTCATATACGTCAGTCTTTAGAGTCATGAAATTTAAGGGTGAATTTATTCACGTGGCGACATTTCAAGATGGGTTCAGTTCTAGAATTCAACAGCTTTCCATGATCAGGGCATGTTGCTATTTCAAGTTCCCGTTCAAACATAAATGACACTTCACTTTGACTCTGCTGAAAGGCTGACATTGCCTGACTGTTCGCCAACTAACTTTTGACGAGTGGCTATTTCTTTTCAACCTCCAAACTTCTTTCGATAGCTCTGTCTCTTTTTTATACTTTTCGTGGTTGAACGAAGTTTTGTGTGTGCTGAGACGTTGTTTGAAGGCGGTTCAGCTAAGCCGATGTAGACTATCTGGCCATATATGATAGGTCATCCTCAGAGGTCACTATAGCTTCATATATTGATCTTTCGACGAGGCACTTTCCATTCAAGGGGCATGAATCTTTCACCTTAACATAACCATAACATGGGGGGAAGTATACTACAAACTTTTCACCCTGACAACAAGCTGCAGTATATAAACACACAATCGAATCATCCACCGAACATAATTAAGCAGGTACCAAGACGGTTTTAGAAATAAAATTTTGGGAGCAGGAGGGATCAATGCGTCAAAGGAAAATATATCGTGTGATATTTTTTCTCTCATTTCCAATCAAAGATTACAGATTTGCTGATAATTTTGAGTGCAAAAAAAAGTTTGAATTTTCAAATATTCTGGACCGTTGATGTCCCCTAGATTTTGAAATGCTTTGGGGCTGTGCAATGTAATGCTGAATTTGAAGCTTTTGAACCACCCACCTTTGCACATCAAGATGAAAGGAACTCTGAATTTTCCAATGGTTGAACTATTTTTTCAGGAAGTGGCTGGGAAGTCTGTTTATTTTCCAAAAACATTCTATTAGCGGCTGATTTGTGTAAGTAAGTAAGTTAGCAATAAGTAAGTTTCAAAATTCCGTTGTCATAAATAATTAATTAGTTCACGCAAAAAAAAGAAAAATCTGTGAAGCTGTTTTTTTCAGTGTTCATTTATCGTGTCAGAGCAACTCCCGTTTGATGTTCGGAGCTCGGAGATTGAGATTGAGGCTAACTGATACGCTAAAGGTCAGATCTTAAAACGCTTTTTTTGTATCTTTTAATTTTGAATAGCACATGACTTATACTCTTGTAAACGAAAAAAAATGAAGACAGAAAACTAGGTTTTAGAGAAATTGAAAATAATTCTGAAAACGAAAAAAAGGGTTTTCCACTCTATGTCTTGTGATTATAAAAGTGTAAAACAAAGTTAATTCGTTTTGCAAATGGAGGTACTTTTTTACAACAAGGTTCATTTTCATTGACGCACTCTAAAATTTAAAATTTTTAGTTTACCTCAAAATTTTTAACATGGGCTTTTAGAGATGTAAATAAGCTTTCCAAAAATGCATCATGATTCTTGATATAAACATATTACTTAAAAGACAAAAACACGTTTTTTTTTTCCTTATGCAATGTTTTGGAACAAAGACAAATATCTAGCATCTTTATTACGGTAGCAGCGGTAGCGAATACCGTATTAAAACACCCGTGGACTCTGACTCCTACTCCTCCTTCTCCTCCTCCTCTTCCTCCGGCCGAAATGGCAATTAGTCTGCGATTTAGAGTCTGCGAGTCCCCGTTAAAAACTCAATATACATTCTAATGAACGAACGCAGCCTTTTGAATTTTCGAAGGTTTTAAATCACATACATTTAAAATACGTTTTCTTTGATATTTTATCACTTAATTGATGAAGGAATGGACATTAATCAAGTAGGTCTACATAAAACTGGGACTTTTAGTTACTTTTATGGTACTGAATCAATGAACTTTGGCACTTGAAAATAGATATGTTTTTCGTGTCAGTAAAGCACAGATCAGACTTTCTTATTACTTTCTACGTTTGTTAGCTATCTGTTCTGTCTTTGAACATCAAAGTTTTCAAAAATCGAGTTAGAAAAAGGCAGTTATCTGTTTGAATTCATTTTCGGTTTCAAAAAATTATAATTCAAAACATACATTTTTTTTTTCGAAGAAACCCTTATTTACCGCAACAGAAACGGAGAACCACCCAACCCATTAGCATTACATATTCATTGAATGACCCCTTTGAAAAACCGTTAATCACAAGTCTGTTACCAGATTCTATGCTCACATCTTTGTTGTTGTTATTATTATTGAAATAGTGTATATTTAGTGTAGTGTATATTTCCATAGAAATGCATACGCTCATCAAAACCATCCGTGTATCAAACGTTCATTCAATTTTTCAAGTAAATTTTCAGGTTAAAATTGAACTTTGCCCTAATTTTTAATTCAATTCCATTTTTAATTTAACATTGAAATTTTAAAGTTGAAAATTGATCCATTATTCAACTTGCGTTGAAAATTGAGTTCATTCGATATCTTAATCTTGTTTTTTCGCTTTCACTTGAAAGATTGAAAATTAAAAAGGGATGGTTATTGTGCGGTATTGCCGTTATGTCCTCCCCTAAATTACGCCCTTAGGACCCCTTTCTCGATACACAACATGGCCCTCCCATAAAACTAAAATCTACCGGGTGAGTCAAAACAAGTGTCGTTGTTTCACAAGAAATATCTTTAGATTGAATAAATATGAAAGATAGTGTTTTTGTTTCTGATTAGAGAAATCTGTTAAATATAATTTGGTGTATCATTCTTCTGACTTGGTTCAGTAGAAAAAAAGTTATGGACAAAAAACTGGAGGTGGTCCTTGTAAAAATCTTCAAAAAATGAACAAAAAAGTCGAACAAAGTATTCCTGCGCGACTCTTTGATTAAATTCGATAATGATAATGAAAAGGCTGTGGGAATTGAAACAAAAGACACAATTTATTGTCTAATCACCTCTTTAGTAATATTTACCCTAGCAAACTGGATGCATACCCAAACCCTTTGTTGTATGTAGTTACGGCATTTCTCAATATTTTATACAAGACAGTCTTTTGTAAAAAGTTTCAGTGAATACAGATTTAAGAAAGTGTTGACAAGAGTTTAAACTTTTTACTTAACTTTATCATTGAGAATAACAAAAATATAAGTTTTAGCAGATTTAATTGTGTATGTTCCCTTTTGGTTTGCAATAAAAACATAAATCTTCTTTTGAGACATTTTGCTTGGCGTTTTTGTCCATTTTTCAAAGATGTTTACAAGGACCGCTTCCAGTTTTTTGTCTATAACTTTTTTTCTACTCAACCAAATTAGAAAAGTGATACACCAAAAGATAGGCAAAGGATTCCTCTATTCAGAAATAAATTATTTATTAAATTATTATTTAATATAATTATTTAATCGAAAGATAGTTTTTGTGAAAAAAACAGTATTTTTTTTTCACTCACCATGTATATCCTAATACGCGCTGTGCATCCAGTTGTTAGTTTAGAGAGTGAATGTTTCGGGTCGTTTTTAACGGTCAAAATCGTCTTAATCAATGTCATATAGCGGCAGTTAGACCGCGCAAGACACATTCACGATTAGTATAAGCACAAACCCTTGCAGTAGCGTTTTCCAGCAAGTTTTCATTTGCTATTTTGAAAAGCAGGTAATGATACGTACGAGAGTAAGAAATTTCAAGACAACAAAGTTAGTAACGAAAGTATTGCACGAAGATTTATTAATGTTTTTGGGTAAGTACGCTCTTGAACTTTTTTGTTTGTTTTGTTTTTCTTATAATATAAATAGGGTTTCTGCATCATTACTTCTCCTTTAGGGAAGACAAATAAAAACAATGAAATTTGAAGAAATGGATTTTAAATCATGACGTTCTGGGTTGGTGAAGAACAATATTCTCTATTGATATCCAATCTTAGCTTCGTAAAAAGAAGATCACTATAAGGTATTAATTTGTTTGCAATTCATATTTTGACACGTTTACGACTTACGGGTTTGCCTTTTCAAAATATAGATAAATCTCGGTAACGGTTACTGTATTTTTCAGATCAGTTGGGTGTACTTTCTCAACATTGTTCCGTGATTAAAATTTTTGTAGCCATTTTTTGAGACGTCATTTTCAGAATTAAATGTTTTTAGGGTAAGTATACGCTCTTGAACTTTTTTGTTTGATTGTTTTGTTTTTCTTATAGTATGTATAGGGTTTTTTGCATCATCACTTTTCCTTTAGGGAAGACAAATTAAAACAATAATGCGCGATTGAAGAAATGAATATCATGGTTTTAAATGACGTTTTAGGTTGGTAAAGAACAATATTCGATATTAATATCCAATCTTACCTTCATGCAAAGAAAAATCGCAAGAAGGTATAAATTTGTTTACAATTCATATTTTGAAACTTTTACGACTTCCGCGTTTGGCTTTTGTTTACGTTGGGGTATGGATTGCATGAACAGTTACAGCGATTTTAATCTTTGTGTTGTTTTCCAGTACGCACAATTTTTACTACTATATATATCGCATCCGTGAGTGTTTTTTTCCGTATTATTGACGTTAGATTTTTTAATCACGTGGAACCATTGCATTGCATCTTCAAACGATGCAATTAATTTTAGAGAGAAAAAAGCGGATGCACAGCGCGCATTTTTATTTTTTATGGTAAACAATAATGTATCAAAAACCATTCTCCAAGGTGGAAATGAATCAGAAAGTTAACATCAGGCGTAATTCAGTAGAAATTTATAACGCGTTACAATGCCTTCTATAACACGTGCTACCCTTTTTAAAAGGAAAGTACTCACAAAAGTTTTACCAAAAGAGACTGCTACCGAAAATGATTTCAAACACTAGCATTTTTTCCAGAGAAAGTGTTTAAAACATAATGGTATTCAAAATTAAAATTTAACAGGCAAATGTTTCTTTGAAGTCACAGCAAGTAAAGGAAACTGTTTGTTGATATTTTTCTTAAGGCTATGTTTAATCTGTCTCCCTTTCGTTGTTGTATATCATTAGCAAACGGGATAAGAATCGACTCGGTTATGCAAAGTCTCTTTTTCGTGACTAAAACTTGAATACACCCGATACTTCGGAAAAACATATTTTTTATATGCAACGTGAGATATGAATTTTTAGCCTCAAAGTTAGAAACAACTTTTTCAGTCGGCCATACGTCAAACTATACGATTTAACTACATTTTGTCAGTCAACTGAGCCTTTGCAAGTGAATTCACCTAAATAACCCAAGTAGTGTATCTTGTACAATTACAAAAACAATTTACAAATTTCATTAGCGATTAAATATCTTGACTCAAGTTAATGGTTAAATCCTGAAAGTGGTTTGTAACGCGTTTTCCAACGCCACTTTTGATCCTTGCATCACCAAATCTAAAATGGTCACTTCACTACCAACCACTCGATAAAATTGTATCTCACGAAGCGTTTGAAGATTTTCGTGGTTACGGAGAGGATCAAAGCCAAGGGTGCCTGGTGTTTTGAGTTCTCCTCGTTTTTTCAACATTGTGCAATGCTTTGCGGCGTCCAGTGGTAAGGGTATCTTATGATCTTTGACTCTGCACGCTTGTCTGGTCTCCTTTCTCTAAACATTTAACTAAAAATTTTACAGTGGAATGTTTTGAAACAGTGCACCTGAAAATTTAAAACTAGAATGACAATTCCAGGCTTCCACGAAACATACTTTGCATGTAACCTAAGAAACGCAGAATTTCGTTGTTTCGTTAGACATGTCAATTAAATCCCGTGCTACTAAATCGTTCAAAATGCTTTGCAATGGATAATTAATTCGGCTGTTAACTTCAACCGAAATACGCTCAATAATGTTATTCTCAGTAGATTTGGAAATTTTGTAAGGACTGTACTTTTTTTCTAACTTAACTTGCATTTATCGCCAATATTATGTACTTTACAAAATCTTCTGACACTAACGATAAGTTATGCAGGTCATGGCTAATGGTTGTATCATTAGTTGTTTCATAGACTCCTTTTTCAATACCTTCTTGTATCATACTATCCATTTTGGAAACGTAATCACCCATCTTGCCAAATTTACGAGGGTAAATGTTTATGCGGTGAAATATACATCGGCGAGACAAAACGTAATGTGGAAACAAGATCGCAAGAACAAGACAATAATAAAAAAAAAGGGGGTTTAATTGCAAAAACGAGACCCAAATTAATATTTATTTCGAAACGGCGTGACTTAGCTCCCTAGGGTGATAACATATCTTTTATACTGTAATCATTTTTTATAAGACTTTTTCTAGCAATATTATACAGTGTGTTTCGTAATGTTGGAAATGGAAATTTTAAAGTTGTTTTTTTAAATGACTATACCGAATTTCAAAATAATTTTTACATCAATGGAAAGCCATTTCAAGCTCTTTCAGCTAGTATATTTTTGTGAAAAATGAAAAAGTGGGTTTTTGAAAAAATAAGGAAAATGTCATCGAAAAATGCAATTAAATTTTTAATGGTCGATTAACACGTTGTTTAATTACATCGTGCTTATTGTTTCAAAACACTGAATCCATTCAAATTTTTTATTAATTTTATGTTTGCGCTGAGACCCACAAATTGATATTTTAAAACATAAAAGTTTAACGTTTTTGGTGAACACACAGCTGAAATTTGTTTATTGTTTTCCAAATTGCTGTCATTGTTTTAAAAAATGTTTTCTTTTCATTCACATCTTAATCGACCATTAAAAATTTAATTACATTTTTCCAAGACATTTTCCTTATTTTTTCAAAAACCACCGTTCCATTTTTCACAAAACTATACCAGCTGAAAGAACTTGAAAATGGCTTTCCAACGGTGTAAAAATTGTTTTGAAATTCGGTATATTCATTTAAAAAAACAGCTTTAAAGTTTCCATTTCCAACATTACGAAACACACTGTATTTTACGCAAATAACTGTTAATAACATCACTTGTATATAGCACTGATGATGATACAATGTATCGAAAAGCTTTTGCTTGATTTTTAAAATACTTGTTGTTTTTATTATTTTTACCCAAACATTATGGCAGAAAGATTGAATACATTTAACTTGCCGAAGAGGATTGCCACCACCTACAGCAAGATATTCAAGTTAACAGTTAAATTGCATTATACAGCTGCTAGTATCGGATTTATCAAGAAAACCCTATATTTAAGAGTTACTCCAAAACTTGCTGAAATTCAAGCTCAATTTACAAATAATGAGGATAAAAGGCAAATGGAAAGACAATTGTTATGCTCACACGTCAAAAACACATGACTACGTTAAAGGAACTCACCTCAGAACTTGATATTTTGTCCACAAACTTGAGTGACATTGTTGGACCAGTGTTTTATAAACTTTTAAGAAGAAGAATCTTAAACTGTACTAGCCATATACGAAACTTTTCACTTCGTACGAAAAACCGTAAGCTGCTCAACTTGAAAGGATCCTGTGTTTCCGAAGTTTCAGGTAATAAACTTATCGTACCAACAGCTCTCCGAAATTGAAATTAAACAGTTGAGTTTTGGTTAAGAACATAATTTCATAGACAAAAATAAACATGTGAAGAAAAGACTAACTGCCAACCTCGAAACTTTAGCACAGTTAACCGACAAAGATATAGCAAACGAAGACAGAGAGGAATACCATGAATTCTTACGTGCTTATTGTGATATATTGTCAAAAAACATTTATGAAACTCCAGATTATACATGCTATAAGCTGAAACGTCTCATGCAAAACGAATCGATCGTAGTTGTGAGTGGAGATAAGGACTCGTCTGTCGTCATAATGAATAAAACTAACGATAAGCTCTTAACGGAAGAATATTTTCTCTGGTGCTGTTTACTAACTTCCTCATACGTAAGCCCGTCAGATATCATTTTTTCCATTTCTTCAGCAGATATAACATTTTTTGCTGTCGCCATGTTTACTCTGCAAATAAAAATCTAGAAGGGAGTGCGTATCAAATTGTGCAAGAAATAATCATGAAATATTGCATTCTCATTGGTTTAAAGTACCTAAAGTCTGTCTCAATATAATTGGCAGTGGAAACAAATTACCTATAACTTTTGATAGCCACTTCCGATTCCGAAGTTGGAGATTTGATGTTTCACGTAAAATCGCTACTGAGGGGTACTTCGTGTCCCATATCTTCTGAACGACCCATTGGTTTGCCCTCAAACTTTATAACTTTCTTTGCCTAAGGCAGGGCAACCACTGGTGCAGAAATGAAAGTTATAGCTTAAGTAGAAAAAAAGCTTTATTTTTTAAATCGCAAATTTAACCGCTAAAAATCGCGAATTTTTCAACCAAAAATATATTCAAATATAGTGCTGTTGATTATCTAAAACATGCAAAAATAAAATTTTTGGAATCGGAAGTGGCTATCAAAAGTTATGAGGTAATTTGTTTCCACTGCCAATTATATTGAGACAGACTTTAGATTTTACTTTTTTGGCTGAAAAACAAACAAATCCTCCTTTTTATTCAACTCATTTTGGATCATGACAATGGCAAGATCTCCCGTATGGTTGTACATTGACACTAGTGTCACATGTGTAATTACACTGGAACCAGTTTAAAGCAGATGGAGGGGTCGAATGATCAATGTCAATAGAGCAGTCTTAAAATAATATGCAATGCACCATTTTTGCTTTTCATACAAGGGTGTTACTTTAATCGGATTAATTTTTGCGAGATTAATTTTCGCGATTTCAAAAATACGCGAAATTGTTTGGATTTATTTTCGCGAACAGGACTTTTTGAAAACTTTCACGTGGATTAATTGTCGCGAATGTTTGTTTTGAAAAATATCTTGTGGGTTTATTTTCGCGGTCATAAGGTTTATGATTGAAAAAACAGGCTCTTCAGGTAAAGGTTACGGTAGCCTTCTATTTCATCGACTGTTGCGTAACACATTGACATTTGTGCTCACCTCCAACGTTGAATCGTCACCCATGTTGGGTCGACATCACTAAACGGGTCTCAGTTTGGCAGTCCTAGATGAATAGCGTCATCCATTGTTGATTACTTCCTTACCATCAGTAGAAGAGATGTAGTTATATAGAAATGTAAATTGACATCTACCTCTTCCAACGCTTTTCCCCACTCCAATCGCTGAGGTATTTGGCCGAAATAAACGACAAATACGGCATATGCTTAGTTACGCCGACAATTTAGTGGTTTCATATAAAAAAATCTGTTATTGCTATTCCAAATAGCTTTTAAGTACAACACGTAACTCACTGATTCAGTTGATGCTGTAATCACAATATTTTTTTCAAAAATGGTTGAAGGAAAGAAAAAATAGGTAAGTGTAAAATATATATATATATGTATGTAAGAGAGTATAAGACAATAAATAAGAGAGTATAAGACAATAAAGACACATTTAATGAATGCTTTCATATCTTTTTCACCTTTATCTTCTATATGAAAATGATGAAATCGAAAAAATCATACAATTCCGAGATAAAAAGAAAACTTCAAAGAAAATGAGAAAGGCCTCACGTTAAAAGAGAGTAGCAAACGAAAGTGTATTAAAAGTGAAAATGCCAAAAAAGACAAATGATGTAACAAAATGGTTTGTAAGACCTGAAAAGTAAGTCAATATAAATATTTTTTTACAATTAAATGACTGTTTTATTTATAACTTCTTTTCTGATTGTTCGAAAAAATAATTGACTATTTTAAACTTTATTTTTAGAAGAACAGATCAACAGGCTGAACCAGCCCTAATAAATAACAATCGCTAAAAAGAAAATGGTGAACCGATATTAGGCACTACTGATTCCACGAAACCAAACCAACCTCGTAACTTTACTTTTCCATCAACCAAATTTGGTAGAACCCCAAAACAAAAATCTTTCAACCCGAAATGGTTCGACAGATTTTCCTGATTACATTACGACCAAAAGAAGTATGCTGCGTTTTGCCACACCTGTTTAACGGCTGTTGGCCGTAACATGATATGGTCGACGAAAGCAGAAACCGTTTTCACTGCAACTGGTTACCGAAATTGGAAAAAGGCACTTGAATCAGGGAGAGGATTTTCAAAACACGAATGCAGTGATTCTCATAAAGAGGCCACTGAATGATTGATAACTGCACCTAATACTTCAAAAGATATTGGTGAAATTACGGACGATAGTCTTGCCGCTGCTAAGGAAAAAAATCGGAGAATGTTGTTGAAACTTTTACAAAATGTTCGATATCTAGCACGATAATCACATCCATTTAGAGGAAACTGGGAGACTTATTGCGAATTCAATTCCAATTTCAACTAGTTACTTTTACTTCGATGTGAGGATGATAAAGAACTGTTTTCATGGCTTGAAAAACAAAGAACTTTACATCGCCAGCTATTCATCTATGGCTGGGCCAAAATCTGGAGTTGCGACCCAAACCAAGTCGTTGAACAAGAAGTGTTTATACACGCACTGCTATGGTCATGCCTTGAATTTAGCTGTCAGTGATGTAATAAACAATATAGCTGAACTAACTGAATCATTTGGAACAGCTTATGAAATATGTAAGCTTGTTAAAAAATCGCCAAAGAGAGACTCAAAATTGAAAGATATAAAAGAAACAACCGGAACGATTCAAAATCTGTTCACGAATTTTGTCCTACAAGATGGACTGTACGTGGAGAAGTGCTCGAATCATTTCTGGAAAATTATAATGAGCTGATGGAACTTTGGAGATGGTCGCTTACGAATGTAAAGCTTCCTGAAATGAGATTACGAATTAAAGGAGGAATGACTGTGTGTCCCAATGCAATTTCGTATTTTGTTGTTGTCTTGGCGAAACTCTTTTGAAGCAAACGGACAATCTTAGTAAAACGCTCCAAGGTGACATTTCAGCAGCAGAGGGACAGCATCAAGTGTTGAAGGCGCTTACCGTTTTAAAGAATACAAGAAGCGACGAAATGTATAATCTTTTTTGGGAGCGAGTAATCCTTTGGAAATCGCAACTCGGAGTATCTGATCCAAAACTCCCGAAAAAAAGAAAGCTACCAGATTACTTCAACAAAGTGTCAGAAGATCCTCAAGAAACATATCATTTTCACGATACAGCCAAAGATCGCTATCGCCAGATATCTTTTGAAGCATTCGATCTTGTCATTAATCATACCAAGCAAAGATTCGATCAGCCAGATTACAAAATATATGTCAACTTACAGGAAGTTCTTCCCAAATCTATTAAAAGCCTAAGTTGGGAAGAACATCTCACAGAAGTATGTCGTTTTTACGATGGTGATGTCAAAGAATCGCTAGCCAAAGTTCAAATACCATTACTGTCTGTTATTGCGTCTAGTCTTAGTTATGATATCAAGAAATTCAAACTTACCGATCTCATCAAGTTATTACAAAATTTAAATCATTCTCAAAGAGCTCTTTTAAGTGAAGTTGTTAAAATCGCAAAGTTGCTGCTCGTGATGCCAGCCACAAACGCAATCAGCGAAAGATCATTTTCTGCTTTAAAACGAGTCAAAACATACCTAAGATCAACAACCACCGATTCACGTTTAAACAACTTGATGATTCTTCATATTCACACTGACGCTGTTGATAAAATGAATCTAACGCTAATTGGAGATGAGTTTATTGACAAACATCAGAGCAGGTGCAAGTAAATGCAAGTAAATGCAATTTTATTTTATTTGGAAAACCAAAAATTACGCATTTGCATCATTTAAATTTGAATGGAGAGATTTTGACTGTATCTAAATACGTGAAACTTCTTGGTATTAAATTTGACAGTCAGTTGACTTTTGCAGAACATATAAACACACTATGCAAAAGAGCTAGCTTCAAATCTAATGCCCTGAAGAAAATCTTCAATATTGTGGATGATAAGCAGAGAAACTTATTATATATGACATTTATCGCATCCGAGTTCAATTATTGCCCTTTGGTTTGGGGATTTGGTTGTAGAACATCTATTGCAAATGTAGATCGAGTTTTGACAAGGGCATGTTCACATTCAAAACTGGGATGCATATCTCACCAAGAAGGTATTCATGTACAACATTGTAGACTATTATTAAAAGAAGTCTACAAGACAAAATGTGATTTGAATCCTTCTTACATGAAATATGTGTTCCCCTGTAGAAATGATATGGGACTCAACTTAAGATCTTCAAATGATTTAGTGAGACCTTGTGTCTACTCAAAAAAGTATGGGCTGCAGACTTTCGGATATATTGCTTCACTATTATGGTACCCCCTTCCAACCGAAATTAAGTCGGCAACGTCTTTAAACAAATTCTGTAGTGCCTTGAACCAACAAAATGATCTCCAATGTAAATGCAGGGTCTGTGCTAGTTATATATATTATTTTAGGCTTTATATAATTTTTTCTTTTGTAACAGTCGATTTTAATTAGTCTTAATAGACTAACCATATTCTCTTATAGAATCATTCACGAGACTACTCTCACTACATTGTTGGACTCTATAAGAGAAATGGTATTTTATTTTATTAGTATATAAAACTTATTTTATTAGTATGTTTTGACTTATTTTACATTTTGTAAATCATCGACTATAAATAAAGACTATCTATCTATCTATCTAGGATAGATATTTTTGGCTATTACAATAGATAATATTCTTAAACATCACCTTACTTTAGTTTTTATTCATGCTAGATAAACATTTGTACTTCCTTTATAGCTTTTTCGGAAGAATTTTTAATATTATATTTAATTTTTCTTCCTTTGTCATGCAGTTTCAGAGAGACCGTTTTAGCCAATCTAAAGCACCAAAAATCTAAAAATTTCCCAACCCATCAGACACACCATGGTTGAGGCCGACGCTGGTCACTGAAATTCCTGAACATTTGATGGTTCAATGTTCAATTCACCGACTCTGCAACTTTCACACAAACATAAAGTTTACATATGAAGTTGAGCAAGATGGTAAAATATCATTCTTAGATGGTCTGATCATAAAAACCACAGACGGCATCGAAACTACTGTACACCGCAAACCTACAGATAATGACATTTATCTTAGTTGGTATGCGTTTGCCCCTTTGAAATGGAAACGTGGAACATTACGTACCCTATTACTCAGAGCTTACAACATTTGTTCCAACGACTTTTATTTAAATAAGGAGATATCACACCTCAAATTCGCTTTCACCAAAATAAACCAATATCTGCTTTGGCTGTGGCATCAAGTTTTGGAGAAAGTCGAGAATGAACAAAACACTCGACAACATGTGACAGCAGAACACACTTTACCTTCTACCATAGAAGAGTAGCAAACGGTGAAAGAAAGCACGTTAATGCTTCCATACCAAGGAAAAGATGGCGAAAAGATGTTGAGTAAAATGAAGAAAACCATCAGAAAATTCGACGACACCTACGTCATAAAATTGTGCTGCACAGGTACAAAACTTGGTTCACAGTTCACGGTTAAAGATAAAACTACGAAAGAACACAAACACAATTTGGTTTATAAAGTTGAATGTCCCGAGATTAACTGTAATGCGACATATATTTGAGAGGTTAGTCGCAGACTTTCAGAACGAATCAAAGATCACGGTGGAAGATATCACAATTCACACGTATTCGCACACGCTGTGGAGAACGGGCACGCACCAGTAACAAAGGACGGTTTTACGATCCTTTTCAACAACAAACAGCTTAGTAACTATTACAAAAGAGCAACAACAGAAGCGATAACTAATAAAAGACAAAAACCTACACTAAATGCGCAAGAGAAATCAGTGCCATTGAAGCTTTTCAACTGAACCTATTTACCTTTTATTGTTTTCTTTTATGTATATATGTAACCATAGAAACCTTTTATCAACTTTTTATCATGTCTTTATACGTTTTATTGTAGAAAATATTTCATACTGATGATGACCTTTGGGAAGTAAGGTCGAAATATATATAGAAACTTTTCGACTCTGTTTCTCATATTAAAAATGTTTAAGTTTCTGGTTATTTTGTTTACCAAACAATGGCTAGTTTGTTTGAATGCTAATTATGACGGTACTAAGCAAGACGAACGATATGTATATTTCAAGAGACAATTTTCATCGAATAAACTTTCATATAAGGGCGTGAGTTAGCACAGTTTTTGAGAAAACATAAATAAAATCAGATTACAGTATATTCTTTGGCGAGGAAAAGTGGAAAAAACTTCCGGTGGAAGAGCAAAAAATGCACACACTAAGTCAATGTTTGAGATGCACAGAGCTGTACAAAGACATGCAGAAGTCCTTTTCCATTATGAAGGAGAGGAGCACGATCAGATCTTTAATTTTTGAATGGGGTAAGTCTGCTGGGGTATAATGTTGAAGCAGTCAACAGATGCGAACATAAGAACGTATTTCAGTTCATCTCTAAATAAGAGATGATGTGAAAAAGGCATTAAAACATAAAGGGTCTTAACACATCTTCTCTAACTTCTGTTGGAGGAGAACTATATCCGTTATATGGAGAAGAGATGACATTTCTGAAATGATTAAAATAGTGTTTGCCTATCTTACATGGAACTTTGTTATATCTGAGATTTGCAAATATTTTGATAAAAAAAGTACTCTGAATAAAAACTTATTGAAAAAACCGTTTGGGATTGGAAATTTTTAACAATGACTTTAAGTTTTAACTTACACAACCATATAAAGTTTCACTATGTCACAACAAAGTAGACCGTCTTTATTATCTTTGGATCTAACCACGGAAAATGAAAAATTCCTTGGCTAGCAAGAAATCGCGAAATAATAGTTAAATGTGCAAAAGACATTTGCAAGTCGATGAATTTGTTCAAACGAAGAACCTCAGATTTGGAAGAAAATGGCAGAGGTGTTTAGCCATCAACGAGTCCACTACACAAAAAAACTTTAATTAGTTATCCAACTGAACACTGAAGCTTGGTTTCCAATAAAGAAATTTTATCGTGCGATCGTCGCACTACAGTCGTACTACAGTCCCACGACGTAATGGAAATACTTGTCGTGCAACATGTCGAAGATCGTGCAACATTTTTTGATGTCGCACAACAATGTCGTAGAGATAGAAAAAATTCCACGACAGTCGTGCTACAGTTGCAATGGCAAGTGCTCAAACATGTTGGGTGACATTTGCAGATATTGATAAAAAGAAACAACTCACGATCATGAAACTGAGTTCGGATACTAAAAAAGTGTGGTATGCTCCTGTTACTGAACGACTTTAAAACAGTCTGCAAACCCAGCAAGAGTGCTTTCTCTTTCTGTGCATATTTCTTCTACGTTTTAAGAAGCTTAAAAACGTTGCACAAAGAGAAAGCTGACAAGTTAACAGCAAAAGCTTGTCCAATTTGAAATAATATTTTGAATTTTTCGCCAATCATTTGTAAACAAACCATGCGACATCGTGTAATGGAAACAAGACTGTCGTGCAACAAAAGGTCGTGAGACAAGTCGCACAACATTTGTTGCACGACGATCGCACGATAATTTTTTTTTATTGGAAACCAAGCTTTACTTTAGACATTCTTACTCTATTCTTGTATCAAATCGTTAATTCAGATGCCTATATCGTTCAGGGGCGGATCCAGGGTTAGCCAACTTAGGCAAATGCCTAACCCAAAATCAGTTAAATAATGTTTTTCATAAAACTGTATGAAAAAGGTATTGTATTACAATAATCAGACAATAATCGAAAATATCAAGAGATTCCCGCATCCAATCCGCCCGATCCTTTCTTTCCCAAATAGGATTATTATTCTCCCGGCGAGAGGCGCGGCGCGCGCCATGATGTTAAAAATTAATGTTTTTTACAGCTTGAGTTTATAGGTAGTGATCTCTGCCCCGAGAACGCCTTCTCATAGTCACATTGACAACACAGACTAGTGCCTAACGCTCACCTTAGGCGAAGAAAATTTGCCTAAGGAGCCCCGGGTTTACACACTTTAATGAATGAACTGGAAGAAAATTTGCCTAAGGAGCCATGGGTTTACACACCTTAAATGAATGAACCAGAAGAAAATTTGCCTAAGGTACAACCATGGGTTTACACACTTTATTGAATGAATGGTCACCAAATCTGCACAAAACGACCGTGGGGGACCTTCGAATTAGACCCAGTTCAACATGGATTCGCTAGAAAACATCGTTGCAGCTTTTGATAGCAATAATGAAGTATTAATTAGGAAATTTTGAATTCACTTAATACATCTGTTGAAAACTGACTTCAAAATCTAGGAAAAGCATTTTTTTTTCGAGTTGTGTCTCTTCTTTTGCTTTTACGAAATGAAAACATTGTGGCTGCTAAGCAAGTGTTTTATTATTTTATGTAATATAAATGATTAGCATGGATTATTAGCACCATAATTCGTTGACAGTTAATTATTAGCTCAGCTATGTATAATAAGTTTGTTTGTGTCAACTGAACCGAAGCCTATTCTTTATTGATTAATATATATAAATATTTTTGGTATATATCTGTTTCTGTTAACCAAAAATGCATCTGTAAATGTTATGGAGTTACGTTTGAATGACTGAGTTTATAATACACAAAGTCATTGTTATTTTTCTGAGTTGTTTTGCGTAGGCAGCTGCATGGTTTTTTTAGCACCAGTATCTCTACCTGGTAACTTATTTGTACAGTTCAGTATAATTTTTCTTGGTTCGAGATGACTGTCTGGTTTTGAATTAAAGAACTTTAAAAGGATCCTGTGTCCAAAATGATATGAACCAATATGATAGAGATCAAAAAGCCTCTTGTTAGTATTACTTACTTCCAGTTTCTGAGATAAAATATGTATTTAATTTTCGAAATCTTACATTCACTTTATGCAATGCATATTTTTTATGATGTATATAACAGTGGTGGATCTAGAGGTATGTCGAAATTTGTGTAGGAGAGCATTAACATAATTTGTGAATTCAATTTATATTACTAATGGGATTATTTGGACGCTTTTCTTTTATGGTTAGATTGCTAACACTCTCCTACACAAATTTCGACATACCTCTAGATCCGCCACTGTATAATAAGATAGTGTATAGGTTAAACTTCTCATCGCAAGTTATCATTTAATACTATATCTTTTTAATTTACTATAGAGAGAAAGAGCGTGAGTGATAAGAAAATAAAGTTATAATTATATTGAGAGTTTACACACATAAACAAAGAATAAAAATCTTATTCTTATACATAATTATACATCATAATTATGTATTGTATGATTTTATGATTTTTAAATCAAAATATCTGCCCAAGGAAACAGAATTTCCAAATACTAAGACTTCTGAAACAACTTTGTGCATTCTATCATCCCTCGAAATATCATTTTGGATGAAGGAACACTTTAACATCTTTGGAGTTATTCTTTCATTTTACAAAAACCTATGTTATGTCTTCTTTTGAAAAAGGTAATTTCATAATGTTTTAGTTTGACTTCTTGTTTCCTATGCTACATTAAATTCTGGAAAAAATGTTGTAGCTCTTATTTAAGAGGAAGCAGTACATAATTTATCTGTTGTGTAGTTTTATATATAGGTTCTTGGACTTGTCTCAGGGATTTCTGGAAACACCATCTTTTGCTATATTGTGGTTGACATTAATTATTTAACCATAGGGTATACTATTTGATTTTTGGTGAACGCCTAGTGCAAAAATCTGTTTTTATTTTGCTGCCGGATGATGATCAAGGAGCTTATCTGTAACTTTGATTTTGGTCATTTTACTCTATTTCTTAACATTATTTCTTTTCTTTTCTTTCTATCTGACCATCTTGACCAGTACATAGATGAAATATCATGTATTTATCTGAGTGCTCCAATCTATCATGGTATAGGTGATAGAAAATTTATTTATTTGATTCATTACAAGTATGTTTTCATTTGATGGATTCTTCCTGTTCATGTACAAGCAATCAAGAAAATGAAGAAGATAACAGATGAAGTAATTTATTGGTTATTTACTTAACCTCCAATCTGGCAGAAAATATTATTTTTGCCTACATAAAGTAGTTCAATACATTCCATTCATACTCAATTAGTTTTCTTTTCTTTATTTCCCTTATTCCATTAGTGCAACAATACAGGCTTGCATTATAACACTCCTTACGTTAGAACGAATGAATTCGAGTTTATATTTTTTACATTTCGAAAAGTATGTATTAGATTGGGCGTAAACTGGCGTAAATTTCATCGATTGCGCCCTTATGTGTGTTTGGCAAAAAAAATTTGCCTAACCCTTAAAAAATCCTAGATCCGCCCCTGTCGTTGGTCGGTGTAACGTTTTCTAAGGACATTGCAGGGATTTATTTATGAGCAACTCTGCCAACTCGTACATACCGTAAATGATCGAATAAGCGCCCCCTTCCAAATAACCGCCCCTTTCGAATAAGCGCCCCTTCCTTTCAGGTGAATTTTGAAATAAGCGCCCCTACTCAAATAAGCGCCCCTGGGCGATTATTCGAGTACATAAATAAGAGCAAAAGGGGGCGCTTATTTGAGTTTTTGTACAATAGAAAACAACAAGTATTTAAAAGAATATAGCTTCGATATAGATCGATGTAGAAGACATTTAAAAAAGAAATATTCACTGTATATATCTTCTGTTTCTGTAAATATTACTCGAAACCTTTATATATTTTCTTACTATTTATGATACAAAAAAATTAAAGTTTAACAAAAACACAGTATTTTAAATAAGCGCCCCTACTCGAATAAGCGCCCCTTTCGAATAAGCGCCCCCTCTAAAAATTGAATTTTTAAATAAGCGCCCAGTGCGCATATTCGATCATTTAAGGTAAATCCCTACAATATCACTATGTGTAGCAGATATAAATAAATAAAGTGGCCATTGTTTGTAAGTAAAACAAAGAAACGGTATTCATAAAATAAATAATTGTGTTCTCGATGTTTTTTAACTCGCTTGCCTAATATCAGGGGGCCACTAAAAACATTTTGGGAATACTTCATTAAAGTATAGCTTATTTAAAATTATTTATGTTTTCCTTTACTTATTCAAAAAGTTAAGAGGAGAAATTACGAATAAAATTCAAAATCCTTGTTATAATTGCCGTATTAAATAGTAATTTAACCGCCCGTCATCATCTTATTTTGACAACAATGCATTGCGACGCACGTGTTGCATGTTATGAGTAGTTATGAGTAATTAATGAGGTAGAAGGGTCGCTCTCTACCGTGTCTTTATATTTTCATAGACAATGCCGACTTAGCATTGATCATTCTTTAAAATGAAGGAGACTGCAACTATTCATTATGAATAAAAACATCTTCTTATGAATATTAAAGCTTGGTTCCCATTTGTAGTATTATCGCGTTTATTTTACAGATTTTATTTTTAAGAATCGCGTTAATTTTATTCGGTATAATACCTGCTAACATTTCCATTTGAAACGAAATTAAGCCCAGAAATTAAACGTGTTGTAAAATAAAAAGTGTTTACTGTAGAGATAGAAGAACAAGATGAAGAGTATTTATTGTTGCTGATGCTTTTGAGAAGAGCCAGAAGAAGAAATAGAAACATCCAATCAAAAAAATAAAAAATGCAACTTCTGGGTTCGCAGTTTGTAAGTTCGACCTTTTCAGCGACAACGCGCAATTACTTTTTGCAGCATCATTTTCTTTATAACTCTCTTGAGTTTTGTCATAAAGACAATGGTACAAACGTACTTCTTCAGACAATAATTCTTCTTCGTGAAGTGAGTAGCATTTTTTGTCTGCAATGTAGTTTCTCATCCACAATAAGATTTTTGTCGGCTTCTTTTGATCTCACGAAATGAGTATTTAAACGCGGCGTTTACTTCATTTTGGAAATCAAAAAATTTTGTTTCCAACTTGGAGATTTTGTTCGCGTTTAACAGTGTTAATATTTCAGGGTCAAAAGGCCAAAAACTTTCCACTGGAGATAAAAACCTAATTTGACTTAAATCTACCTGCTTAACGCCAATCAATGCGATTAAACCACAAATGGGAACCAAGCTTAAGCGACCACGTGTATGTGAAATACGAAAGAAAATTCGACATACTTAATGAAAAAATAACATAGATAGGTAGATGACGTACTCATTTTTTTGACAAGCTTGAAGTTAATTTTGGTACCTCTGAATGAACGAAGCTGTGTACAAAAGAATTTTATTTAAACACTAATACACTTAACTTTCTCCATTCACATGACGTCCTTGCGAAATGCGAATGACAGCGACTGTTGTAGAAAGAAATTAGTTTTTTTTACGCATTTTTCATACATCTCTGGAAGTTTTAATGTTATCTCATGATTTCTTATGAGACTTGGCAAAGATTTATGCAAAAAAACATTTTTGACCTCCGTTCTCCTTTAAAAACTAATTTCATTCACGTTAGTCCTTTCGTAAATGTCAACGTATTTGCGGCAAACAATATGACAAAACAAATTTTCGTCCGAGGAACGCTTCGTCATTTATTTCGTTGCATTTTGTGCAGATATAGTATTTTACATCTTCAGGCAATATCAGACAGCAGATATAGTTTCGTGTTAATAAAACACAATTTCTATGAGTTTGAATAATTCATCCCCGGGAAGTTGATGCTAAATTAAAAATATTCAAACCGTTAACGCAAGATGGATTATTGACTTTTACAAGTACATGAATAGTCAGGATCAAAAACAAAAACCTGGTTCAAAAATGTTCTCAACACACTTTTCAAGAGATTGAAATCGCACAAAGATTGATTGATGGGAAGAAATGAATGTCTAAGCACCAGAACGCACAATGACATTTCAATGCAAAAGTTGCCTTTCATTCGAAGTTATCTTATTATACTAATCCGCGTAGTGTGTAACACATTTAACTTAGAGAGTGTTGTGTTTTTGTTTTTTTAATGGTCAAAATCTTCTTAATCGTGGTCATATAGCGGCAGTTCGACCACGCAAGACACATTCACGATTAGTATAATAGCACGTGGCATTTGACGTCAGATGTTTTTATGATCACGGGGGAACCATGGCATTGCATCCCCAATCGAACGCGACGTTTTTGGGGAAATATCTCGAGAACCAATAACGATAACTGACGTTTTTTAGGGTCGGCAACACGGGTGATGGGGTAACGCAACATTTGGACCTAAATTTTATTTGGTACTGCGGATATGACGTCATCAAAATCTTTGATTGATGATATCTCTCCAACGGTTGGTCGTAGCGAAACGATCCCATACATTTTTTTGATCAGTTTTTCAAGCTCTACAACATGGGAACGGTCTCTTATTGAGATTCGGTGATTTAATTTTTCGTCACCTGTTTCCGTCACATCCTTTTCGAAATTATAGCCGTAAAAAACTTTTACGCCAGTTACTAGTCTTATTATACTAATTCGCGTTGTGTGTCACACTTTTATTTTAGAGAGTGATATATTTGGTTTTTTTCTCACGGTCAAAACCTTCTTATTTTTTCCCTTTTCGTCGTAAAGCCACGCGGAGGCGATAGACACTTTTTTTATGTTACGTAATCTAAATGTGACGTCTAAATTTTTAAACCAATCAAAACGCAAGAAATTATTTTTTCTCCAATTTGATTGGTTGCCGATTTCCAAAAAATTAGTTCGTTAATAACCGATTTTCATTATCGCAGTTGTTTTCACGAAGAAACAGGTTTGTATACATACGAAGGTATTGTTATTATGAAACTGTTTATTGTTTAACTTTTACTGTTATTGTATTTTAGATTAATAAAAGTGATTAGTTAGCAGGTAGCACACATGCGTAGGTGAGTTTTTGAACAGATGTTTGTTTTTTTTTATATATAGGTTTTTTCAGATGAAAACCAAACGAAGAACGAGTGGAAGAAAGTCGTGCTGATTTTACGAATTTCTTTTTATAGTTATCAAATAGTTATGGGAGTGCAGAAGTACAGAAGTAGTGTAGATGAAGTTGAAGAAAGGATGATGTTTATTTTGGTGAAAATGGTTTTACTTTTTTTCGGTGGAAAATTGTTTGGAAAAGATATAAAGTAATATACGTAAGTACATGAGTCAAACGGATTTAATAAATGCAGCGTTAAAAGAGAATAAAAACAGAGTTAAAACGATCAAATCATAAAGATGCAGGTCCTACACGAGCAGTTACTGATTTGTTTTGGTAACGAACTGTTCCTCATTTTATTTATTTCAAAATGGCTCCACAGTTATGAAGTTACGAAGAAAGCATTTTTATGTCTTTCACTGTATAAAAATGGTAGTGAAATTGCAGTAGAAAACAAATAGAAAGTGTATGTTTACAATAGGAAAGTATGCTGGAAAGTTAATCGAGTGTTATTAATTTGTTTACAGGTATGAAATATAGAAAGTAAAAGAGTTTAGAAGTGTTTGATAATGGCTACAGAACATGATCAATATTGTTTACTGTCATGATGATTGATGTGAATTGGTATTGAAAGGTAAAGTTAAGATAGTATCTATTTAGTTATAACACAGTTAGTATTAGTGGATAGATAAAGGATAAGAGGGATGTTTACTGTTGTGTTTTGAATTTTCCAGCGCAGACAGGAGCTTTGAACTGGAAATAAAAAATGGCTCCACGAATGTTTTCATATGTTAAAAATTTTTCAGCTATACTAATTCTGTCATTACGTTTGTGTTTTTAATTATTATTTTTAAGGTTAATATATTTTCAAAGTTCCTTTTACTTTGTTTTGTTTTTCTTTAGATTTCGTCATAGCATGATTAGGTTTTTTGTATATGTTTTTTGAATGTTATCATCTGTTAAAATAGAAATGAAGCACATGATGGGTTATAATGTTGAGAGGGTTACTTAAGATAAGAATGGATTATGTAATTTAAATGACTGTGCAATGAAACTATCCTACCAAAAATAAGCGTTGTTGGCTGTATTTTTCTTAAGTTTATATTTTATCGCGTTTATGCATATTTTGTGTTATGGTAATCGTTTACGTACTATGCCTAGGTATATAACTTTGGCTGTATGATTTTATTTGTGACTTTTTATCTTCTGTGTAAATTTTTGTTCTTAGTTATTGTTTTTAGGATAAATGCGTACTTGAATTTCCTTTTTTTTTTGTTTTTTGTTTTGTTTTTTTTTATTTTCGGTATTACAATTGAAATATTATTCTTTTAGGCAATAATAAAAAAAGCACAAAGAAATGAAACTCATGGTTTTAATCATGATGTTGATGGTTTTGGGAAGAACTAAATATATCATTTCAAAAATTCATTAATGGTTGCAGTCCAGTAGTAACTTTTGAACAAAAGAAAAAGTTGGAAGGTATCATTTTTGTAATATTATTCAATGTTTGGTTTTGTACGTCTGGGTTAACGGTTCTGAGTTATATATTGCGTTTTTTTACATTAAAGTTACTTCTCTTCTGCGTATGAATATATATTCTGAGCCATGTTGCTATTTGTTTCTGTTTTAAATTTTCTGAATGTAAGAAATGAATTAAAAAATTAATGCCTGAAAAGAAACTTTTGCAAGAGTTAAATTCTGCGACACAACGCATACTGAACAAGGGTGGCGAGCGACGCCGCCTGGGATGTTTTTGAGTTGCGATTCTATGATTTATTTTTTCATCATGGGGTACGTACACGCAGGGAATGGTGGATTTGACCTAATGTTTTCGAAGTTAAGTTCGGTAAAAAGTTTTTACCCGGGATACTAGTCTGTCGGTAAGGAATTTGAAAAGAGGAAACACCGGTTAAAGGTAATTTCCCTAAGAAGGAGTGCCAGATCTTCTTACACTGCTCATTGCACCAAGGAGCCAAAGACAACCCACGAAAAACCAGTGTAACAAAGGTCAACAAACTACGATAAGGCATAGGCAGAATATTGAAAATTGTCAAGTAGAATTCCGTCTGCATGGACTACCTTTGAACACATGCCTAGTAGTTGACCATTTCTAGCAATCTTATAACAAATTCGTTTTCAACTCTGACTTGTTACGGCATTTGAGAAAACAAATAGAAAACTACATATGAATTGATAATTAAATAGTTTATTCCAAGTGCGAATGATTATATATCCAAAGATCTTTTGTGTGTAAATATAGTAACTATAGGTGCATTGACTTGCGTGTCCTTATCTTTTGATTTGGAATCACCTAAAAGTAAAAAGAATGCTATGATGCATTGATTTGAGATTACTTATTTCATGACTTGTTCAACAACTTACGACTTACATGTATCTCATGGAAAAAGTAAACGATCCTCATTAATAAAAGCTACTCCCTCCTCCTCTATTCATGCGACGATTGTTGGTAGGAGCGTCTAAAAAGAAACATGAAAAATATTTTAGACAAAGGCTTTTCAACAAATCTCTTATAAGCCAAAAATGCTCATTGCATCCAAAATATTGTAAAAGCACATGTACTGAAAATATATAGCTAAGAAAGTTTTTTAAGAATGATAATTTTATAAATGTCACCATGGCCGGCGACCCAATACGGTAAAATGACAATCTATCAAATACAGCAAATAACTAAAATAAACTGCGCTATCTAAAGATAAGTCTCCAATTGAATTTATGGTCTCAAGCGTAACTGCTTTGTGCCTTATAATAGCTTTATGCTAAAGAAATATGTTGTACCTATCAAATCCTTTCCCTGTTAAAGTACTTGTGTATGCATTTTGGAAAGTAGTTAGATGCTCTCCATGCAATTGGACTTCTTTTAATAGTCATTTGCATTCGAAATTGTTTTTGAGAAGTGCGTAGTTCAGTTTGAACTATACATATGTTGATTCCATTATCTGTCAATATCTGCCAATTGACGTAAAAAAACTTACCTTGGTGTTTTGAAATCACCTTTTTGATGACATCAGCAATTTCATTTTCGATATCTGTTGAAAATTGGAAATATGTAATAACAAGGGGAAATGTTCTTAAAATAAATTCAGGGATTAAATAAACCTTAACACGTCGAAATAATCCCTCACCTTCCTTATTATCTTCATAGATACTATCATACAAGTTTTGCCATGCACCTAAGAGTTAAAGAAATAGCAGCTATGGATTTTACATTAATAAATCATAAAATGATAAAACCAACAACGTGACATAATTGTTACTTCTTATTATTGAATGATGTGATTTGCTATTAAGCAGAAATAATTCAAAAACACTTACTTGTCTGCACTCGTTCGTCTCCCGCCACAATGCAGGCATTAGCAGCATCCCTTTCGCATTTCGGCGCTAGAATGGATTAAAATACATTATTACAAACGCCAATGACTTAAGATTTGGAAATGAAACAACTTTCTTCTAATTGAAATCCTTTGTGAATACGAACAGTGAACTCACCTTTTGCTTTTGCGAAAGACATTAGCATAGCTACCAACAACAACGTTGTAAAAGTGTTCATGATTCTTTCTTTGTTCAAGACAAATTTCACTGCATGTGAGCCTCAACTGTTGGCTTAACCTTTATTTATACTAAGTTCCTAATCCTGTATAAATGAATTTTAGATTATGTAAATTGGTCCTAACTTTTCCGAAGCCTCCTTTTACTTTTCAGTGTTAATTAATAATAATAAGCTTTTCTTTGTTTTCTAATTTTTATAATGTGGAATTGTGCAATTTCATAGTGGTCAAAACATTCATCCAATTAAATTGGTTAGTCAAAAATTGTTTTAAAAATTATTTTCATCCGATATTTTTAGGCAAACTAATCAGTTACTAATTATCCCTACGCATTGAAGATTTGACTTAGAAAGATCCACTAATATCACATAATGACTTTAGCAATTTAATTCAGGGTTAATAGCTACGCGACAATGGGTTCAAGGTAGTCAGATTCCACACCATTATAGTGCTGTCTTATCTCATTAGGTAATTCGAATTTCATACATTACAAAAAAAGGCGTTGTAAGTAAATTAAGAAGCGCCAGCAGTTAATCTTCAAGGTCTCTCTTTTTGCATGCTGATTATAAAAAATATTTTATCGTTTGATTAAAATCAGGAGTGCTAGTGGAGTCATATATCTTAAGAACAGTCTTTTTCAATGACAACATTCGTTCCAACTTTGATTTGCTACCATAAATATTTATCAAAAATAGATTGACGGATTGTTAAGTGTTAACTTGTTCAGCAACAAGTCTGATTCTAACAAGCTTTGGGTTACTTAAGAATCAGTTTTACTTCAATGTACGTAACAATGAGGTAAGATCTGATTAAGAATATTTTGAGAGAAATAAGGGGAGCTGTTTTAGAAGATAGTGCAGTTTTAATGGTATAAAACGCCTCTTCAAAAGTCAGTGGCGGATCTAGAGGTTAGTCGCAACTTGTGTTGAAGAGTGTTAGCAATCTAGCCATCAAAATAAACGTTCAGATAATCCCATTGATAATATAGATTGAATTCAAAAATTATGTAAATGCGCTTCTGTACAAGTTGCGACCACCCTCTAGATCCGCCGCTGAAAGTTTTGGTCTATGAAAGTGGGATTGCATCATACAGAAATTATAAGTTTAAAAATACCTCACATTCTAATCAATGTCACTGATGATCATTAATTTTTCTTTGATCCTAGTTAAGTTTGTTAGTATTGAGTTAATGTGAGTGGGCCAATGCGGAAAGTTGGAAGACCACTTCCTAATTTTGATCGGCTTATAGCTTTTTTGTTTGTAAGAAACTTCATATTCTATGGCTCCAACAGACTTAGAGTATTTTTACAAAGTGATTTTTGTTTAGCAAATGTAATTGCCATTGGAATCTCATTAAGTACTGAATCACCTTCTATTAGTCTAATAATCCGATTATTTGAACTTCTTAAACTTTCAAATCAGTTTTATATTGAATTTCCCAACTAATTTATGTTGAGAAAAGCAAAATTTGAAACTTTACTTTAGTTTTGCGTTAGGAGTTGTTAGTCATCTTCCAGGGTTCATGTTTCACAAAACTCAAACTGATATTAACATGCTCCATAGCAAAATTTTTATCGTAATATTTCATGAAGTAAGGCCATTATGAGTTCAAATTACTTATGCAGTTCTTATATTACAAGTATGGGATCAAACAAACAACTTGAAAATGAGTTTTGATTGATTTTGATGTAAGTCTTTGTGTAAAACTTGAGTTTTATATAAAACATTAAACTAACAAACCAAATTTGAATTCATAATTTTATTCAGATCTTCCTTTACTTATCAACTTTACTCTAATAAACTGTTTGTGTTAATGTCAAGAAATTCCTTAGTTTATGTTTTATCATTATTCATTGCTTTGAAAAATATTTATAGGTGCATCCATTATTTAATGATTTCCTCCGCTATCCATCCAAGCTGTTGCACATGTATTAGGCAATAAAAATAATATTTTTCATGGCCCTCTTCATAACATTAAATTACGACTTCTGCAAGTAAGAAAGGCAAAGGTAATTCAGGAAAATATTTTATACACGGAAGAAGTCGCAATTGTCCGGAAAAAGAGTATAACAAAAATCATTCAAAAATATTCTTCCTTACTATACACTTTTCCGAAGTCTTGCTGTTAAGTCGGATACCAACTCCTTTTAATGTGTTTAAGTGTTCTTTGGTAGTTACTTAAAAAGTTGTGCAATTTTGTATAATTGCCAACAAAGAAATAAGGTGCACAGGAGCACGACCATTACGTGTGATTTCAGAGTGTAATACATAAATCAAAGGTTTGGGAAAATTTATGAGAATTCATCTTTAAGAAAGAAATATAAAGCGTAGGGTTTTTTATGTCTCCGGTTGTTGTTGTTGTTGTTGTTGTTGTTTTTGTGCATGTGCATATAGCGGGACACCGGTATATATTTTTTGTCACTTATCGGGACAGTGGTACTTATCGGGACAATTTCTGTCCCGGTAAATGAATGAGGGTTATTTGCCTTAATATCATCAAAGATACCCATATAAGATGGTTTTGAGGTGTCCTGCTATGTCTCAATTTTGCTAACAACAGGCTATGTCAAATTTAACATGTAGCGGGACAAAATGTTTTCATAATCAACTTGAAAATAATATGTGTTTACGTTTTATTTTTAAGCTTTTGATATTGTCTGAAATGTGAACATATGGTTGTGTGTTGAATCAAAGGATAGCAGTGTGTTCTTCCTTTTATAGTTAACGTCTGATACACGAGACACTTAATGGGACAATTTATGGAACATAAAAATTAAGGCACATATCGGGACATTATGTTCCCATTCCCAAATTCTTCTACAACGAAATGAATAAAAATGACTGCAAGCAAACTACAATGATATTGACACTGAAACAGAAATATTATGCATTTTCATTAATAAGTATTTGATTTTGATTATAAGCATTATATCCTCATAAACAGATCGACAAAATTTAAGCTTATCATTGTTATTATTATTATTGGTAATATTTAGACAAGGTTTTTCTGTCAATTGAAGTATTTCCAACTGTTATTAATAGAATGCCTGTGAAACAAAAATATTAAACAAAAACATGAATTTAATCTATACTTGTAGAATAAAATTTGATGTCTGTTAACTGAGTGGTTGAGATATTATTTTCATTGTGAATGTGTAATTTAAACAAAACTTCCGCAGTAAGCAATATAAAAACTGGAAAACCCAATTTACTCAACAAATATATTTTGACCAAGGCTTTCAATTTCTTAAAATCACTTTCGGGAGGTCATTGAAACTGAATCTTTGAAATCTGAAAGTTACAGAGTGAACTCTCGGTAAGCATTAAGATTTGCCATTTCTGGAAGTGTTTATATTTTGGTTGCAGTTTTGTAAAGTAAGGATAGTACGAAAGGGCACAATTTCCGTTAAACAATTTACTATTTTGGAAAACTTACTCTCCCATCATTGTAGAGTTGTACTGCTCGACTGCTTTTTGTAGTCACCACCCAGCCGGCACATGACGTAAAACGACGTCGAAACAACGTCATTAGAATGATAGAATGTAATGGAGGTCCATTTATTCTATGACGAATTTCTGTACAAAATTGCGCAATTACAATTTAAAATACCTTAGTGGCCCTTATTTGGCCGGCCCTAAATGGCCAAAATTTTCGTCGCTGGCCAAATAAGGGCTGGCCAATTTAGGGCCGGCCAATTTGGGGCCGGCCAATTAAGGGCCGCAGCAAAATGACCCTACGAGTGAAAATTGGCCACTTTTTAAAATGAAGCAGAAACTTCGAATTTTCATCGGCGATGTCAACTTTGACAGACTGGCATGTTAAGTGAGCGTTAGAGTAAACATAGTCAACATATATTTTAAGGTATCACGTACTCGTATTCAGGAAATGCTAAACTTTCGTCAAAGGTATTCGGTAAAAAACTCATTAAAAAGTCTTATGTTTTCAAAAGTGGCCAATTTCTTATCCTTGTGGCCAAATTTCGGCCCTAATTGGCCAAATCCAAAATTTGGTCGTGGCCAATTAAGGGCCGTCCAATTAAGGGCCGGCCAATAATTAGGGCCGGCCAAATAAGGGCCACTAAGGTAGATATTTTTTTCTCGTATGCTGTTGGGTGTAACTTCAAAATTACATATTAAGCGTATCTGCTACATTGTTTCCATGTTTAACAAATGTTGTGTTCACTGATATGTTTTTGCTGAATAACATTTTTTAAATCTAGACACAAAATTTCTTTGATTCTTGAACTTGTTCTGGAGAATACTACGGTGTAGGTTCGGTTTTCTTTTTACCCTTTTTTCCACTCTGGTTTCAAATAGCATCCCAACTGCTGTTTTATTTCTGTTGTCATCCATTTATAGTCTTTTTCACGAACTAACGTTTCATTGAGTGGTGCATGTATATTGACAAAGCTTCAAATTAAATTCTTGAACTATTTTCATGCCTGACTCATACGTTTGCTTTTTGCGAATGAAAATGAGTATCTGAGAAAGCTCGTAATTTTTTATAAGAGGCTTTGTCTGAGATTCTGTCACTCCGAAAGAAATTACATTTCGTTTTGCATTTTTTAAAAATTATATACAATATCAGTTTTTCCTCCAACCCGTCAGCATTATTATAGTGAAAACGTTTGACTGTTTCTTTCGTACGTGCCGAATGTGGAATACAAGGGTTGATTGTTAAAGTCATTGTCTTCGCTGAGATAAATCGAAATTTTCCTTCGCAAAATCAAATCCTCCTGTTTTATAATCCATAGTGATAGGCATCATCAAATTTTATAGTCAGTCACCAATACTTCTTCTCGAATCAGAACATTTGATTACAGAACATTTGATTACCATAACCACACAACTATTTATTTATTTACTTATTTTATGTAATTTATTTGGTAGAGAAGGTCTGAAATATATACATATCATGAATAACGTAATATATACATATTAAATACGCAGTGTCAAGTACTGATGTGGACTGTGAAATAAAAAACAAAAACGTAAAACCATTAGAGAGTTAAGACTAAGGAGTTGTGAATTAAAAGTGTAAGTAAAAGAAAACACTCGAAGAATTGCAAGTACTATCATGTTGGCAGTTAGGACTAAAGCTGGTCTAATCTCGTAAACTACGCCAAAAGTGAGAAGGGGAAGGGATTTGAAAACGTCAAAATTTGATAAAATTCATTAAAGATAAAAATATAAGTAAAGTAAATAGATGCTATCATAAATC